>OMOT01088835.1:0-19875 GCA_900312575.1 Acanthochaenus luetkenii | reverse complement strand
CTACGGTGGTTACTGCTGGCCATTGTCCCGTCCCTGATGTTACTACACGATCGCAGCCCCTGGTTCTGTGGACATCGTCACCGACCGTCCCCCATCTTTCTGCCTCTATCGCCTTATCTGTTTCCTGTGTCACTGTCTATGTTACTGTCCACTGCACTGTCTGTCCCGGCGCCTGTTCCCCGCTCAGCCGTCCTGGTGGAGGATCCTGGTGGAGGATCCCTCTTTGACTCGGTCCACCCAAGGTTTCTAAAAACATTTCACCTAATAAGGTTTTCATGGAGGTTTTTCCTCTCATGCCTCGAGGGTCTAAGTCTGGTGGTGCCGGTAGTTTAGGCCTTGTAGAGCAGGTAGACTTGATGTGTCCTGCTAAAAATGTAAATTGTGTCTTGTGCTTTATTCCCTGTGTTTGTCTTCTACTATTCGGTAATTCCATTGATTGTTGTTCCGTTACATCTAGTTTGGCTCATTTTCTGTAAAGTCCTTTGAGACATGCTGTGATGAAGGACTGTAGAAATAAGGGTTTTAAAAATTGCAGTGGCTGGCTAGAAAAGTTCAGTTGAAAGGCTTAAACTTGTTGTTTTGTCACACGAGGAAGTTAGTACTCCACACAGCACTTAAACCAGAACCCTATATAATCCTACTGACAAAGATACACCGACCCAGTTACTGGGGAGTGGTGTTTCTTCTATATAGTATGTATTCTGTAACATCATTACCCACCATGCTCATAATATTGGCTAACATTTCGTATTCTAACTGTAAGTGGTCTCTTTAATAGGGAGTGCCACCCATTTTCAATAGTAAAATATGTCGTTCTGCACCCTTCGGGGAGAACTGTGATCATAGGCGAGCGGCTCTAGAGACAGAATTGCCGAATTCAGATCACATGAGCAGCTTATGTACCCCGGATGCTAATTTGTCGTGCCCCCTTTTCTTTACAATGCAATGTGAGTGGAAGTCTAAGACCTGAACCTAGCAAATTGAAAGCAAACATAGCTTATTTGAGTTTCTCCATCTGAATGAGTGAAGGTGGAAAGAGGATAAAAGTATTAAGGTCAATTCAGGGAGTGAGCAGGGATGGAGGATAGATAAGGGAAGTTGGAGGTGAAAGGGAGGCGAGAGAACGAGAGATGAAGTGAAGATTAAAAACAGATTGTGGAGTGGGATGTCGAATAGGAATACCTGTAATCAAGTATTTGGATGGGAGTGGTTTGAAAAGGGCTTGAAAGAATGATGACCTGTTCTGAAGATGAAGACAGACAGACAGACAGACAGACAGAAGGGGAGACAGAAACACGGGGCTTCCGGCAGAGACAGACTGAAAGACAGATATCGAGAGAACATGGGCTCTCAACATTTTGTGGAATGAGGACAAGGTCTTGAATTCATTCATGAAAAGTGAGAGAAATCAATGTTCCTATTGCAAAAGGTTGATGTTAAGGAGACTACGATACATTTCCCCTCAACTTTGGCGACACAGGTTCAATTCCTAACTCGTGCTAATTCGTTTTCCACTGAGTGAAGTTTCAATGTTTAGTATGTTTTTCTTAACCATAACCAAAATTGTTTTCACTGTAACATCAACCTGTGTGTATGTGTGTGTGTGTGTGTGTGTGTGTGCGCGTGCATTTTGTAAAATGTGTGATGAATTGTTTTAGTAAACAAACATAATTGACATCACAAAATATAAACAGTGTCATATACTATACATATATAACATACATATATACATATATTAGCTATTTCCCCCTGTTGGTCAAGGTATTTAGTATGAGCATGACACAGGGGAAATGGTATTCACAGGCTACACAAATACAATAATTATAGGAACTGGCATGTGATTAATAATTCCCTCTCATCAGAGGGAGATTTGAAGTTTCTTATCAGCTTATCTTAAAACATCAATACATGTATTCATATTCTGTCATCTGAATTTGCATTATAGATACTTGTAAATATATCAACCACATTCCAAAGAGCAGTAAGTAAAAAATGTAAAAGGTTTATCTCCTGCCCCGGCAAAAGTATTATTGTGCTGTACGTCATTTAATTGGCATTTATGGTTATAACGTTTGTTTATGTGAAATGTACCTTTGACAGGCCGTAGCTGCTACTCCACCGGTCTGAGTGTGATCAACTGGGGCGATATGTTTATTTCTACATTTCTGAATGGTTTGATATTACTCAAATGTAGGAATAAACATACTTCCCTCTGGGACTCAGCAGGAGTTGAACTCTTCTTTCACAGCGCTTCTTATATCATCCTTTTCTGTTTCTGCTGAGGCGGAGAGTTTGAGTTTTGCCTGAGAGACATTTCCTTATGTTCAAACCATCGGACTATGTAAACAGCAGTCTGGGGGCGAGAGAGAGAGAGAGAGAGAGAGAGAGAGAGAGAGAGAGAGAGAAAGAGAGAGAAAGAGAGAGAGGGGTGCTGATGTGTTTAGTTTGAGTCAAGGCCAGCCAGTTCTGATGGCAGGATGAAGGCTCTGCTGCACAAACAAATTACTGCTCTGTTTCTGTAACTGACAGAGAATGAGGGTGATCTTGCTGATTGTGATTCATTTTGATTAATTTGACACAATCTTGGTTGCAGAACTTGTCTTGAGGGAATGTGTGTATGGTATGTAGATTGCAGAATGCTTGGAGGGGCAAGGGCATATTTTCTTTTGTGGTTGCAATAGGTAATAGCAGTCTATAAAATTAGCCAACTAATCTCTGGCTTTTGCATCACAACTACAGGGGTGGAAACAATGGAAACACCACATAAAGAAGGAAAGATGTAAATCACAATTACAAAGGCAGTTATATAGGTGAGTCATGTTAAGTAGAATGCCATTTAGTGTCTAAAAATCACAATCAATGTGAGTTTTTAAAACAACATGAGGCAACCAACAGAGTTCCAAAGAGGCCACAATATTATTTAATGTGCAAGCAGTCTGGAATATCATGACAACATCATTTCAAACACAGACAAACTGCGTTGACAAAGAAGAATAGTGGTCACATGTCGTACCTCACCAACAGGGATAGACGGACACTTCACATGATAGTTGCTATACACCACAAAACTAAGGCCTCAAAAATTACCACAGATTTAATCATCACCCCTGTGACATGATCTAAACTAAAACTATATATTGTGAGCTTCACAAAACTGGTGTTGGCTGCCATTTAGAAACCACTTGTATCCATGGCCAAAACATAAAGACACATATTTTGGCCCCTGTTTTATTTTCTATTTTTTATAAACAACATTGGGAAGGACATGCCTACAGCTAAAGTGCATCTTTATGCAGATGATACAATAGTCTACTCAGTTGCCTCTTATCTGAGTCAGGCTGTTAGATAGCTCCAGACTGCCTTTCAACAGCTGCAGGCGTCATTGTATGGTCTAAAGTTGGTTCTTAATGCCAAAAAAATAATAATTCATGATCTTTTCCAGAGCTCGCTCTCAGATCTCAGATAATGTTGGCATTCATACCTCAGGAGAGGACTCAATTGAAAGAGTATCATCCTACAAGTACCTGGGTATTTGGGTGGATGATAGGCTTTCTTTTCAAATGCATATTGAGAATCTATTGAAGAAACTGAAGATTAGACTGGGTTTTTATTATCAAAATATGGCCTGCCTTAACTTATCAGCCAGGAAAACACTTGTACGGGCCAAGTTCTTAAGTGTTCTAGACTATGGGGGCATTATTTACATGCATGCTGCCTCCACCAAACTTCGCTGTTTAGACTCTGTGTATCACAGTTCTCTACGTTTTATTTCCAACTCATTGTCCCGTACACATCACTGTGTACTTTATGACTTGGTTTCCTGGTCGTTAAGCATAAAGAGACAGCAGCATTGGTATATTTTTTACTTACAAAGCCATACTAGATAAACTCCAATTATATCTGTGTAATCTTCTAACACTCACCCCCAGCTGTTATAATGTTCGCTCCACTAGATGGCTGCGCTGCCAGGTACCCAGGATTTGCTCAGAACTTGGCAGAACAGTTTTCACCTATTTTGCACCCTGGTCATGGAATAACCTTCAGAACACACTACAGCTTAATGATTTTATCATCCTTAGAGAGTTCAAAGCGCTAGAAGAAAACTCTGTAACCAAAGAGTGTAATTACTTTTCATAAGATGGACTTTGTATCATGTATCTGTTGTCCCCTGTCCATTTTTAATGTCTTTTTATTTATTTTTGTCCCTTTTCTGTTTTAAACATGTTTTATTCTATAATTGTTGTACTGTAATTTCTAAATGGTGTGCTATCTTGGCCAGGTCTCCCTCGAAAAAACTATTTTAATCTCAAGGGATCTTCATGGTTAAATAAAGGCTAAATAAAATATAACCTGTTGTAAGCTGGAGTTGTAAGTGATGGGGGAAAGTATTTCAGCCTTTTTCCTATAACCAGATGGGTTTATGTTTGGAGAAAGACAATGATTCCTTAAACCCACAATGATCTGCACTAGTATGGCAGCATCTATTGGGAGTCATGAGGTCTGATGATTCCTCTACATGGTTGTATAATGGGCAAGGATTACAAGGCCATGTTACAGGACCAGCAGCACCCTAGGGTGCAAACACTGTTCCCTCATGATGTTCCAATATTCCAGGATGATAGCCTAATGTGCCCACCCATACATACTGCTATACAAATTAAAGAATGGTTTATTGAACTCCAGATTGAGATCAAACTCCTTCCATGGCCCCAATCAGCAGATCATATAGGAAGTAGATTTCCACCTCCTTCGTCCCTCAAAGAACTGGAAGGAGAAGAAGGAAAGCCTTCTTGATGAAAGGTTCAGTATCCACTACACACAGTTCAGGATACAGGATGACAGCAGGACAAGGAGGACTGAAGCTCTTCGGAAGGCAAAGGGTGGCTCTACTCCTTAGTAGGTACTTGACGTCCATGAGTTGTTAGGTGTTTCTGTTATTTTGTCCACCCTCTGTTGATGTTTACACTACTTGCGCTATATCATAGCATTGCAATTCTAGATAATATACCACTGGCATCTCCTAACTCATATTTCACAAGCCTCCCGCTAGAGGTCTTCATGGGTCCAAAATGTTGGACGGGTTGGACGGGTTCGGGTAGACCCGTGAAGACCTCTACCTCCCGCTGTTGTGGTGTATATGGATTCTAGGAACATTTTTATTTATATGATATATATTAATATCAACTGTTCTGAAATGAGGGAGAGAATATGAAATGTGAGATGGGATTAAAATAAGAGGAAAATTACTTAAGGAGCTGAACAGACCCTGATTAGCACCTCAGTCATCCATCCATCCATTGTCTATACTCGCTTACTCCTATTCAGGGTCACGGGGGGCTGGAGCCTATCCCAGCATGCATCGGGTGGAAGGCAGGGAAACACCCTGGACAGATCGCCAGTCCATCACAGGGATAACACACCGACAGACAAACAGTCACACCTACGGACAATTTAGAGTGTCCAATTCACCTAACCTGCATGTCTTTGGACTGTGGGAGGAAACCGGAGTGTCTGGAGGAAACCCACGCGAACACGGGGAGAACATGGAAACTCCACACAGAAGGGACCAGGGCGATAGCGCTAACCACTGCACCACCGTGCCGCCCCACCTCAGTCATATACAAACAAAAATAGATAACATTAACATTGATTAAAGGGGCAATACGTATGAATTTTACCGCCCCACAGCACACAATTACCATAATATATCTGCGGTTTTTGATAGGGTTGTGACTTGATTACTTGTCCAGGTGCTGAGATGACCCACTGCCACCCCACCCACCCCACACCTATTGGCATTGTCAACTGCTCAACGATGCTACGAGTGAGCGAGCGTCATCACTAGGAACCTAGCTAGCTGTGCCTTTTGCTTGTGTCACTTACAGGTCACCGTACCTCAAGGGGATGGGAGGGGTGAGATAGGTGGGGGGTGGGGCTGTGCTAGAGTTGTGTTGATGTTGTTGCAATTCCTACTAGTCGCCAATAGAGGTCAATTGAAGTCATAGATTAATTAATGCCTAGTTAAATTAAAAAGCAGGCAGCAAGGAATGAAATAATAACTGTACTGCATGTAAATTGCATGTAAAACATTGACAGACAAAATTGTATTTGCATGTATGAAATGCAACCAAAGTACTGCAACAGACTCACAGTTGGTGAGTCACTGCAGCACTTCTCCATATGCTCCATAATGACTGATATTACCCCTGCTCACCCCCTTCTTCTTCTCCTCTTTGTTTAGATGTTCTGTACCCTTCGCCTACCGGTGCCATGTCAGTCTACAGATAATATGAGATGACAGCCATAACCCAACACAACCCCAGTATATACAGGACGCACAGAGGGAGACGAACATCACACACACACACACACACTTCCTTTCAGAGTCCATCATTTCCAATCCATCAGCAAACAGAAAACAATGAAATGACAGGTCCTGGAGTGATCAAGCTTCAGCACAAACTGCAAATAACTCCCTCCCCGCAAACAAACCGCAAGACCGTGAGTCTCTCTATCTCCTCACTCAATAATTCTCTCCATCTCTCTTTCCACTCACTCTTTTGTGTTGTTCAAATGTATTCGTACCTGGGTTCAACTGATATAGGGTTTTCTAGGCCGATGCTGATCCCAATATTTTGGGATTTAAGCTATACTCAAGATCTTTAAAGTTTACAATTTTCATGCCAAAAAATATAAATTGGAACCCAGGATAATAATAATAATTAAAACATATTCATGCATACTCAACTATGCAATAGATATTGGGAAAGGACGACACTGACTTGGCAATATCCGATTTGTAATAAAAGGCCAATATCGGCACAACACATCAGTCTAACCCACAGTTGACTTGCTCATATCCTATTATTGAGCCAGAAGGACGAATGAGTGGTAGATAATGTTACTAATGGTAGACCTGAGGTATGCACTGGACATTCTCAGTGATGCAGCTAATCTTTTCACATCAAGTGGGTAGACTGGATAGCAGGGTGGACTACTGGTTAGAGAGACCATCCCTCAACTTGGTAATCCTGTGCTCCAGGGTTGCTGTTCTGTAGCTGAACCCTGACTTCTCTTTGCCCTTATCAGGAGAAACTCTTTTGGATTTTGGTCCCCATCACTTTCTGAGAACATTCTCATCGCAGTTTCATCATTGAACATCAGTCCAGGTGAACCTGACATTAAATTATGATGATAATAAGCCCCCCAAAAAACTCAATAACACTTTTAGCTTCCTATGAAGTTTCTGGTTATTGCCTCTCTAGCACACCGACACTGGTGCACACTTAGTCATACATTCACACAGTCCCCTTTCTTCTTTTGCTGTTCTCTTTTACTCTCAATTCCCTGTGCTACCAGTCAAATAATGCCACTCTCATTATGGGCCCCACTTTTAGGGAGCAAACCTCGATGAAATGATTATTATTAGTCGTAATTGGATGAGGAATGAATGGTTCTTAACAAATGTGGTAGCCAAGAAAGCATCCCTTGTCACGTCCTCTCTTTTACGTTCCTCGCTCTCTGTCTCTCCCACCCTGCCATTACCTCGGTCTCCCTCTTCGATTTCTCTCTCATCCACCCACTGACGTTCTCCCTCCCTCCCACTCCCTCTGAGCATTAGATGAGTGCAATGGTCTAATTGCTTTCTTCTGGGAGTGAATTAGCATGAGCTATCCTGAGTGCTCTGGTCTAATGCATAAAGAACAGGACGGGCCCAAAGTGGGGGCCAGGGATTCAGGGACAAACATCCTCCATTAGCCAATCAGTCACACTTTAGGGGGGGACAACCGAAAGCTGCATGATGTTGGTCATACTTAGTAGGAGAACAATCAAAATATACATGTTGTTGGACATACTTAAGCTGATGTACCTAAATCTACATGTTGGTAATATTTATTAGGTGACTTACCAAAATCTGTATGCTGATGGTGATACTTAATGAGTGACTTACCAAAACATGCATGCTGATAGTATTTAGTAGGTGGCTTGCCAAAATCTACATGTTGATGGCCACACATACTAAATGGGTGACTGTCTGATGCTGTTTCTTCCTGGCTGTAACTCATCGAAATCTACATGTTGATGACTTGCCAAAATCTAGATGTTGATGGTCATATGTAATGGGTGACTTGGAAATCTACATGTTGATGGTCATATTTAATGGGTGACTTGCCAAAATCTATATGTTGAAATCTAAGTGTAAAAGGTGCACCTCGCAATCTGTTGCAATTAATTAATTGAAGGTTTGTCCATGAAAGCTGATGACACATGACCATAAAACTAGTGTATCACAATATTATGACGCATCACAATGTAACACAACTTTATTGCTCGGCATTAGGGATGCCCTAATCTGTTAGCTGCCAATCTTCTTATTAATTACAGTCCTGTTACCGTAGCGTGTGTGTGTGTGCGTGCGTGACATATAGGCTGATAGCTGTGGGTGAGCATCAGGCTGGACACTGATGGTCCAAAGAGCATAGAGCTGTTTGTTATTAATAACATGCCAGAACAGAGGCATGTGCTGGGGGTTAAGGAGGGATGGTAAATAGCCTCAGTATGCATCCTCCCTCCACCATACAGGACCCAGGGCTTACAACTGGTCCAAGCAATATAGTGATTTGGTGACACCAGTCTCTGACATTAAGATCCTATACGGATGGCAGCCAGTGTTACAAAACACAACATGTTTTCTACAGATGGGGAGTCCTGCTGGGCCATATGTCCTGTAGTCATGACATCCTGGTTGGGGTTTGACCTGTCACCTATGCAGCATATTATGGCCTCTCTCTCTCCCATCTTTCCAGACACTCTGCAATGCACACTGTCGAGTGAAGCAGAAATACCTTAAAATATAAACTTTAAAAGCTGCACTATTTGTATGTAAAAATACACCTGTCTTATCAACCTAAATGGGGTGAAATGGGGCTGCAACAGAGAAGAGCCTCCCATCCCCACAATTTGACATTCTGATGTTGGGTATGTTTAATTTACTTAATTTGTCACATGCACAGAGCAGTGTGCAGTGAAATGATTTCTCTGCATTTAACCCATCACGGATCCCCCCCAGATACACACAAGTGATTGCACACATTGAATACACACACAAGTTGTAGGGGCCGGAGCAGAGGGCAGAAATGTACAAGCAATTAGGGGTTAATCAATCAATCAAGTTTTATTTATATAGCCCTTTTATACAAGCATGTCTCAAAGGGCTTTACATTGCATCATATACATAGTACATCACACCATATACTACACTACACACAAACACATCAATTTGCATGTCTTGGACTGTGGGAGGAAACCGGAGCACCCGGAGGAAACCCACGCGAACACGGGGAGAACATGCAAACTCCACACAGAAAGGGCCAGGTGAGATTTGAACCCAGGACATTCTTGCTGTGAGGCATCAGTGCTAACCACTGAGCCACCGTGCCGCCCGGGTTAAGTGCCTTGCTCATGGGCACAACGGTAGGAAAACGGTACCCGATTCTGACTCCGACAACCCTTCGGTTGCCAGCTCACATCTTGCCAGATTTTTTCCCCGTCTGGCTCGGTATTCAAACTGGCAACCTTCCAGCTACAAGCCTGCTTCTCCACCTCTGGGCTACCCTGCTGCCCCTGTATGTACACTTCTCCACCCATATTATGTGATGAATAAAACGTCAACAGCAAAATCCAAAGTGTCTCCAAATGCAGTGAGCAATGTTCCATCCAGAGAAAGCTGGACCAACATTATGGACCGGATCTACTAAGATCCTCCGGGTCACTGACGCTGACGTCCGTTGCGGCATCAGCCAGGTGCAAATTAACCTGGCTGCCTTTAAGTCGCTGTAGCTGCCAGATGTCATTATACATGACTTCAATTAATCTTGAACAATATTAACACAAAAGGTTCACCATACTGCATACTAAATCATATTATTTACTGTCCCCTCCCCACAGACATCAGATTCATTAAAAATAATCGTGTTAGCTAGCTTGCTAACTGTTAGCTAGCTGCGGGGAGGGGATAGCTAACTGTTAGCTAGCTAACGTTAACATTACCAAGTAGATTAAAAGTCACTCACCTTCGGCATTCGGCAAGCTTGATCGGACTTGTACTTCCCACTCCATTTATCTCCTCAGATCCATCCAGCAGTGCCAGCTGTGTCGGGTAAAAGGGTGCTCAGTCTTTGCGACATGAAGCTGTGCTAATTATTATTTTGTTATTGTGGCTAGTTTGGTTTTACAATAGACACACTGTACAGAGTTTTTGTTTCAGCTTGAAATGATCCCAAACTTTATTTCTCTGGCCTGTCTCTTCTCGTCGCCCCTCACTATTTTCTCTTTCTTCCTTCATTTTGTGATCAAATCATGTCTTCTTCACGTGTCCACAGTGTAAACGCGTTGTGCCACAGTAATCATCATCCGTGCGAAACACAGTGCGCTGTATATACATATGGATTAAGCTTTGATGCAAATAATTTGCATCAATGATTTTTTGTAATCGAGTTACTCTAGTTATTCGAGTAATCGTTATAGCCCTATTACACATGCAAACCTTTAATAGATCCGGCCCTAAATATTTTGCTTCTCTTGTCCCTTTGGTATTAAAGCACCACCAGGTTGATAAACATAGGCGTGCTGTGTGCAGTTTACTGATATCATGTTACATGATGTTTGGGTATGGAAGTGTGGAAGTTACTTCTCGCTGCCATTTGGGGCTGCCAACGTGTGAAATTGCCTAATTCAGCTATATATAAAAAAAGACCTCCAAAAAGGATTAAGCTAAAATGGGAAACATTTTGTGACTGAGTAGGCACGCTTATTTTGTGCATGCAATTTTATGCAAGTGTGTATATTTCTGCACCTGAAGCACTGTGTTGGTAGGTTGTTATTGAGTGGAGCCTAAGTCTAATTGAGCAGACATCAGACTTTGATTAATATTGTTGATGAGTGCTGCCAGCAGGGGTGAAGACATAGAGAGGAAGAACTGTCAGACAAACACCCAGGTAACATCCTTCATCCCCCTACCCCTTCGCCTCATCTCTCCATGTAGTAATGCTCTGAACTCACAGGAAGGGATTCAATGCCCCACTGGTGCTCTGTTGATTACACCATTGTCTGCTTAGTCTGCTGAGTCTGCTCCAAGTCTGCTGATGCTCAATATAGAATTTACCATGTAAGAAATCTGAGCAAAGACAGGTCATTTCACAGCTAAGCTACTATAAATAACTTGTGTGGTTGGTGGGAACATTCCCAGCAAGCGTTCGATGGACGGTGACGTACAAGAGGTGGCCTAGGTCAACAAAAACAAGAACAACATTTTCATAATATGATTTTATAGAGGCTTTGCAGTTGCGCCACAAATTCCCTAGCGGACATGTCCAGCGCCATCATGGAGCTCCAATGGAGAATTGTCTGTGTGCAAATAATGGCTACATAATAATGGCTACATCAACAAGGCCAGAAAAAGATAGATCGTTATGGTGTGGGTGGGTGTAGGTCAATTCAGTTAATTAAGTAAAAGTGAATAGATTTCCAAATTTAGGATACGTGACACCATAAAATGTCTTGTCCTTAGCCCTAGTCTCTGCTCCAAAACCTGAGTTGTAGTTTGAGAGAGTCAACTCAGATAACATGAACAAACTGTTGGTTTTTAGCTTAATCGTTAGCTAGCTAATTTAACAAAGCAAGCAATGTTAACATGTGACACCAGCTTCTACTAAATATGCTAGCGAGTGCACAATCCAGATGTGTTTGCAAGACAGTGATGGTTAGCTGACAATATAGTTAGCTAGTGAACAAACTGACATGCATGGTAGGGGTCAGAAGGGTCATTCTGTAAATAATCCACTAATTCTAGCCCTGCCGATATTTCCCTATCATGGGTGGGTATTTATTTAGGTTTTAATAGGCTCATGAGTGGAGCGCCACCAATCACAAGTGACCATATCACCCCACGTGGGTGGGTGTTTTATTGTGTGGGCTGTGTAAGCGCATAGCGCAACATATTATTGTAACTTTTACTTTGGCGCTTTACACAGATTTTTAACGTTGGTGCAGTCTGCTGTATCAACATCTATTCAACGTTTAAAAAATACGTTGGTTATTCAGCACAGCAGCAAGTTCCATATTGACATTTAAGCACATGTTGACTGGTGTGGTACACATTTAATTATAATTATAATTACTTTATTAATATGGATATGATAATGTATTTGAAACACCTAATTGCTTCACTTAATGCTAGTCATTGCCAGTAGAAAAGTCTATATATAGTATATATAGTCTTTTATATGATAATGCTATTGATTGTAATTCCATTTAATATGACACAGAAGGCCTTCCATTAGACAGTGATTCAGAGGGATTTCACTTAGCCGTGTGTACGCATGTGTGTGTGTGTGTGGCATAGCTATCTCGGTCATCCTATGTGTCTGTGTGCACTTAGTAGTCTTATCATATAATTAACACATCTATAATGTGATTTGTTTATGGTTCAAATTTTATTAAATGGCGATATCTGAGCCGGAATAATTAAGCTAATATTGGCCTAGAGATCCTAGAATGCCAGCATTTATGACACCCAATAAAAACATTATTAAAGGGATGATTCCTGTTGAAAGAAAGTCAACTTTGAGCCATGTCACGTCGCTCTCAGACAGCATATGAGCGAGTACAGAGGGATCAGGGAAGATGATAGAATAACCACGATGAAGGGATGAGAAGAGGACAGATTACATTTGACAGACAGATAAAACAGGGAGAGAATAGGCATGATTAGGATGGTTGAAGAGGGAACAAAGGTCATTGATGGATGGATGAGGAATGGATGAAGAGAGAGAGGGACCAGGACAATAATGATTGGATAATGACAGACGGTCGTGGATAACAGTGATTGGAGGGAAGACAGGATAGATACTGGGTTGTGGTGGAGAAGAGAGGTGGAAAAAAAGGAAGGGAAGGAAGAAGGGAGGAAAGAAAAGAAAGAAGGAAGGAATGAAACGAGGGAGGAGATGGTGCTCTGAGAAGGAAGCAATAGAGGCAAGAGGAAGAAAGGGACGTGAGATGAAGAGGATTAAGGGATTGCACACATCAAGGAGGGAAAAATATGTGCGGGGGAAGAAGAATGAGCGATTGAAGATGGGAGGGAAGAGGGAGGAGGGGAAAGAGGGAAGTAGGAGGGAACGACAGAACTGCTGTATAGATGTAAAGCAACAGAGGAGGTGGCGGCAGAATGGGAAGAGGCCTGGTAAACCTAGATAGCACGCAGGGATGGCAGGGGAAGACAGAGTGAAGTCTTGAGGACTTCGGGGTATCTCAGGTTTAATTCTCCCTGTAGGCGCTTGAAGATGGGGGACCAATCCCACCTGACGTGAAGAGATTTGCATAGGTTTCCCCATAGACACAGGCCAACGGATCTGGCTCGGCTAGCGCCCTCTCTTGACAGGCCTATATAGGAGAGATGGCAGCACCATTCAAGCCAATTAGAGCAGTTCTGAGCCAGTTTTTAGTGCAAGAGAAAGCCCAGCTCTGCCTCTGCTGGGTGATGGATCGCAGACGACACACACACACTCACACACACACACAGAGATACAGTACATCACACCCGACATGAAGTGAGAAGGCTAGTGAGTCTCCATCTGGACTGTCCACAGACAACTATCTCTCATCTTTCTTCTTCTCTCTCACCTCTTTTTATGCCTCATTTTTATCCATGCACACTGGGATGTAGTCTCTCCATCCAAATTTGGCTCAAGCTTGGCCTTGTTCCCCGTTTAATAAAACCACAGCTACCCGCAGATGGAGAGGAGGACCGAAGGACGGATGGCTGAATTGAGGGACGGGTGGGAGGCTATGTGAGACATTGTCTGGCTTTAATATGTGCTATTCCTCTCATATCCTTGCTTGTTTTCATATGAATAGCTGCTTGTGGAGGGGAATTAATTCATACCTGCACGTAGATCACTACCAGCGTTATTGGCTCCGTTTGAGTGGCAGCCTCCATATGTGCGAGAGCAGCTTTGCAGAGGATATAATAATAAACCCCTGTTTGAGAGGTAGCAAATAAATACAACAGGGGAAAAAGTACATCATATCATAACCGGATTCCCTCTAAAAGACCCCCCCCCTGTTATTTTTTACAAGTGCACACTTTCATCACATGTCAGTGTGTCTCTCCACCCCAGGGGGAGTCAGCAATATGGCACTTGCACCTTCCCTCCTTCACTCCGTTCGCCACTTTTACTTCATATTTTTCACCTCCTCTTCCTCTACAGGTGTCATTCTCAAAGTCAGTGTCCGTCTTCCTTGACCATTGCTTGTCCCCTTGTCAACTAGGCGTGGCAAGGTGTAGCATCTACCGTGTGGCGCTGATGTAAACTTCCATGACTGTTCCATGATTTTTCATAACTAAGTCACAGCGCTTCCATGACTTACAAATGTTCTTCCTTCGTGGTTTGTGTTTTTCTAAAGGAGTGAACAGTCTGGTTTCTGCTCCAGTTGGGCCGTAAACCATCTAATGTAACGAAGGTGTCAAACAAGTTGGAAAATATTCTCGTTTATTCCCGTAAAGTGACCCATTTATAAAATTCCCAGATATTCCCTGACTCCCCTGGAGAATGTATCAAATTCCCTGACTTGACCAGTCTGGAAAACAACTCTCCAACTTCCATGATATTCCATAAATTGCATGACCAGTGGTAACACTGCATTGCCTAAGTGAGTCCAGATTTGATCTTGTAGCTTTTATCATTATAATGGAGAGCAACGATCAAACACACTACTAAAAATCTGTTTAGGGGCCAGATCTAAAATGAAAAAAATCACTTCAGCAGAGCAGCCAGGACCAATGTTCCCTGATAGTTTAGTGAGCTAGAGCTAATAATTTATCATCAAATAATGACTGTTTGTCATCAGTCCAGTTCCATTTGCCCCCAGAAATTTAGTGGCTATAAGCAAGTTTTGAATATCGGATATTAGATGTAGGGACTTTACCATAGTTTTGGGTTTAATGAAAGTCTGATACCACCTTTGAAACTCTCCCAGTGTGTGATGAATGTCAGGTATCTGTGGGCCATGCAGTTTACATCTCTTAATGCTTTAATTAAAGCAGTGACTTCAGTGGGACACACAAAGGGCTGCTTGTATCGTCACAGCCATGCAAAAACACACACACACACACACACACATATATGCACACACTTTTGACTGCATAATGATTGGGCCTGCATCTAGTAAATCTGGGTCATAGGAATACAGCGCATGGGCATCCTTTGATATTTGCCATTAGGCTTCCCAGTTTCCTCGACTGCAATGCTATTCAGGAAGGAAACCCAGGATGGCCAAGTCATACCGGGAGAATAATTTGGCGCCAGCATTATGCCGATGCTTGTTATCGTTTTCCACAGGATGTCTGTGCTGCTTTATTGTCTGTATTCATTATGAATTATTATTCTCTCTACCCATCACCGCCTTATCCACTGTAATCAGCAACATTTGAACCTGTGACATCAAGGTACTGATTACACACACACAGAGGCACACATATGCACACACAAAATACCAGATTTCTGTCATCTGTGCTCGTTTCTTCCCTTTGTAATCAAACATCACTCGTAATTGAAGTGGCGATTATGGAAAAAGATGAGGGTATTGGGACAAAGTCCTTCGGGTCTCATTTCAATTTTGAGTCCTATGGAATGGAGTCGTCTGTGTTTCCTAGCTTCAGGACAAACAGCAACATCCTGAGCAGACAGCGGATGAACACGTCAACTCAATATTTTCACTTCCTGCTCCAAGCCATCGTCTCATAGATTAAATAGACCTACAGAAATATGGGGGTTTCTGTTATGAGGATGAGTGGAGGTTGGAATTGGAAATGAATTGATATTATTCCGGAATCAATCATGTAAACACTCGTAATTGCCA
Organism: Acanthochaenus luetkenii; assembly: GCA_900312575.1. NCBI lineage: Eukaryota > Metazoa > Chordata > Actinopteri > Beryciformes > Stephanoberycidae > Acanthochaenus > Acanthochaenus luetkenii. Next base: position 3,957 of record OMOT01088835.1, on the reverse strand, counting down.
ATTTAATTGCTAACAGAAAAGGAGACATTTAAAAATACATTAACTCAAGTGCCTGGATTATTACAACATATTACATCAAATTAGTTTAATGCCTTTTTTTTGTTGGGAATCTATTTTTTTAATGTATTAAATCATGCCATCTCACTATTCAATGTCATTTATATGATGATTTGGGTTTTATTAGTGGAAATGAATTGAATCTATTACCAGGGTAGGGGGGGCCATCAGCCTTGAGAGGCTTCACAACGTGATATATCTCCAACCAGGACAAGCTGATTTAGCACACACACACACACACTACAGTGGCTTTTCCTTTTTCCTGTGCATCAGCACCCTGTCTGGTTGGTCTGCCTGTGTGTATAGGTGTGGGCGTGGCTATCACTGCTACACGTCACCAGGATCACCTGAGGGCGCGGCAATCGGCACACCTGTTCCTCATCACCTCATCAACCCCCTGTGTATAAATACCCCGGTTTCCCAGCTGCTCATCACCAGATTATTATTCACCTCCTGCGGTATTTATCATCAGGTCTTCTATAGTTCTAGTATCGCTCAGGATACCCGTGTGTGGATTACCTACCCGCCTGTTTGCTGCGCTGTTCCTGCTCCCCATCATCCACCGTCAAGCCGACCGTCCAGCCTGTCCTGCTCACCCCCCTCTTCTCCGCTCTTGCAGCAATAAATGTTCCTTTTCACCGTTGCCGCCTGACTCAGTGTTCTGAATTTGGGTTTCCCAGTCTCCAGTCGTGACACACTGTGCCCTGCTCATGGAAATGATCAAATATAGTTCCTGTAGCCAAGAAACCCGGAGTTAACCCTTTAAGTGATTTTAGACCGATAGCACTTCTATTTTATGAGGTACTAATGATGCAAATCTAACCTTAGTTTAATACAGTGACCAAACATGTCCAGCAGAATATTGCAAAATTGTATTGATTGATTTTAGTTCAACTTTTAACACATTTCCTTTTGCAAAGGCTATTGAATGTAAGGGTGAAGAGTGGTCTCATCTTGTGGATCAGAGATTTTGTGTCCATAAATGTCAGTGTCTCAGAGTCAGTGTCAGTGTTTTAAATACAGGCGAGCCACAGGGCACCATTTTATCACCTTTATTATTTTCACTGTTGTGGCAGACGGAGGAACTTTAGGAGGGGAAAGGTGAAGGAGGGGCGGTGCGTGCTGTTTCCTGCAGCGACGCTAGAGTCCAGAGACGGCTGTCCGCCCCAATCAGCACCAGATGAGAGGGCCAATCATAGCACGGGGCGGCATGCTTTAAATAGAGGGAGAGAAAGCAGAGGAAAGTGTGCGATCCATGGGGAAAGTAAGAGGAGGAAAGCGAGAGAGGGGAAAGAGACTGCCGAGAACGTGGATGACTGAGTGTCTGAGAGCCCTGTTTGGCAACGACCCACCGAATTGTACGAGAGCCTACCCTGTGTATCGACCCCTGGACTGGACAGCGACGACCCCTTAAGTGACATTGCCCGTAACCGACTAACCCATTTTCTCCCAGAGACAGTGAATAAAATACTGTCATTCTGTGTGTGGACAGCCCTTCTGTTATCTACGGTCACGTGGACACTCATTCCACCACCGAGTGATGCCACACTGTATACCAATGAATGCAAAATCCAAGATTCATATTTTAGGATACTGACGATGTGACCCTCATTGGTCTTTTGTGTGAGGGGGCCCTGCAAGAGAACGTTTATATTTTAACTATGTAAATTCTCAGGTATCAAGTGAGTGCGCTCAATATAGGTAAAAACAAAGAACTTGTCATATTGAACAATAAACAGGAAATTGTAGACCAATCCCAACCTTTAACAATCATTGGACACCCTGTGGAAATAGTCAGTTGTTTTAAATGTCTGGGAACTTACATAGACAGCCACCTAAATTTTGTAGATAACATAGATTATATCTATTTTTTGAACACTGCAGAAATTATATCTACTCAGGAAGCTAAACAATCTAACCACTGAGCCACCGTGCTGCCCATATTATAAGCTCTTTTCGTGTTTTTCTTATGTCTTCTTATGTTTCTATGTCTTTATGTTTTCTACAGTTGTCTTGTTTATGAATCAAACCCTTCAGTCCTAATATAACCAAGGGAAACAACTGTCTCTACCATAATCAGGTGCTAGTCCCCTGGAACTTTTCATCCACAGAAGTCATTCCCATTCAAATCAATGTTCCTGAATGGTTCCGTATAAACAGACTTACGACAAGTCGCGGAGGCAAGAAGGTTTGCAGGAAGGACCAAAGGACCTTCTCCGTCACCTTGCTGCCATGGATTGCTAATATGCTCATGTTGACTAGAAGAGCTAGTGAGAGAAATACAGTCTTTGATAATGCTACGCTAACCTTGTAGCTACCGCCAGCTTTCAGTTGAGTTTGGACAGTTTGCTAAGCGCTCGTGCAACAGACACATCTGCACAGTTCTCAAGCAAATGTGACAGACTCTACAGCCGTTTTATGCTGTACCAGCCAAATTACCATGGCAAACAGTGGAAGGACCGTTCTATCCATTCAGATTCTGTGGTTTCACCCCTCTCCTCATTTCAGAAATGCAACTCTAAAGAGAAAATGCATCCATCACTCTGAGGCTCTATCAAATCCATCGGCCGAGGTGTATTTGAGACATACTCCTTATTGTCTCTTTTCAAGTGTGCCTCTTTGCATTTTGTTTAGCATGACCGGGTCATCATAGGATCAAAGTGCTGACGGAGCATCAAACCAAGCACTGTTTAACATCTTAACATTTGAAGAAAAGGATATCTAGCGTAAGGCAGAATAGGCTGGATGGTGTGTGACGAGAAAGGAAACCCAATGATATCTGATAGGAGAAAGCCAGCAGAGTTCCTGTACGATACAATTTTGAAAGGTGCTTTGTGTAACATTTTAAAATCAATCAATAATTACCATATACCAGACAGTTTGAGACAGAGACAATTGGCGTAAATAAACGAGACAATCGCTGAGAACATTGTCAGCATGTTCTTAAAGGAAAGATGTACCCCAAAACACTTAAACTCTGTTAAAAAAAACAGTACCTTACATTCCCGGGCCCATTTTGTTGTTTGGTGGTGTATTGTTCTTATTCCTATGGATAACTGGCCAAACGTAGACAACGTGACATCCATCATGTTGAGATATTTCCAGCAGTATGATAACAGAAAGAAATGTCAGGTATACCTTTTGTAAATGGTGGAATTTTCCTTTAAATTCAGGCGTAAACATATTTTCTTCAATAAAATAACCTCTGCTCCCTCCAAAGATGTACAGTATTCAGTCTCTGCCTCCCATTTTCCTCCCCTCTGTCTTAAATCCCTTATTTTTCCCAACCTGTGTCTTTGTGTTTCAACGTCTGTCTGTCTTTATCTTCCCCCTTAAAAAGGCTGATTCCTGTTCCTTTGTTAATGTGACAAATCTACTCTAATGACTCTGCCGTGGCTCTAGGCGCCTCACGCTGAAAGAGTCCTCCTTTCTTCAGACCCTTCAGTCACTCCCGCACATTATTCCGCCCTCTCTGTAGTCTTTTTAAGTCGATCAGAACTTTTTCTGTTGCGGGAGAATTTCAAACAAAACTTGTCCTCTGAAAAACAAAATGAAAAGGCCTTGGTCTTATTCATTCCACCCCCAACTACAATGACAGACATTTATGCATCACGGGCTGCTGTCATGTTGATGTTGCTGTCATAAAACAGCAGCGCAACTCAAGTTATTGTGACATTCATGAGTGACACTTCAAACTCTTTGAAAAACATCATCCTTTCCATTCTTTTTTGTTGTTGTTGTTGCTTTTTTCTTCTTTGTGGCTCTTACTGTACATTCTACAGTGTGCCAGCGGGCTGGAGCTTAGTCTGACCGCAAGGGGTTGAGCTGCAGTGAAATAGCCCTTTCAAGTGGCTTCTCTCTCTCTCTCTCTCTCTCTCTCTCTCTCTCTCTCTCTCTCTC
>OMOT01088834.1:16633-27651 GCA_900312575.1 Acanthochaenus luetkenii | reverse complement strand
AATGATTTGATTTCCTCTTTAAAGTTGGATTTGTAATCTTCCATTGATCCATCAGTCAAATAGGGGTCGGGTTCGGGTTAGGTTAGGGTTAGGGTTAGGGTTAGGGTTAGGGGTCAGGTTAGGGTTAGGGTTCGGGTTAGGGTTAGGGTTAGGGTTAGGGGTCAGGTTAGGGTTAGGGTTAGGGTTAGGGTTAGGGTTTGGGATCGGGATCGGGATCGGGATCGGGATCGGGTTCGGGTTAGGGTTAGGGTTAGGGGTCAGGTTAGGGTTAGGGTTAGGGTTTGGGATCGGGATCGGGATCGGGATCGGGTTCGGGTTAGGGTTAGGGTTAGGGTTCGGGTTGGGGTTAGGGTTACTAACCCTTAGTGGTGGTCCAGCCAAGAACAGGAGACGCCCACTGAAAATGTCCTTCAGGACAATTTATGCATCTGAATTGTAACTTATTACTCCTACATGCCATTATGTCAGCAGTACCTGCTAGTGGCAGAGAAATCTACAGTACACCTAATTAACGTCAACATTAAAGAAGAAGAAGCAATAATACACATGAGGGAGTGCTACACAGTGAGATACTGACACTGCTGTTCTGCTGTCACGGTCCATGTGCGACCTCGAGTGTATTATCGCTGCTACACACTCGTTTTTATATGTAGCTATAAGAATATTAACAATATACGGTGTTGTTCTGCTAAAGCATGCGATCTCATTTGTTGTGCACGTGTATTGGAAAGTTCCCCAGGGTGCAGAGTCCAGAGCAGAGGTGGCACTGCAGCTCTCCTCTGGACTGTGACAGTCATGTTTGACTGGAAGTGCTGTGTTATTACTGGTCACAGCCAGACAGCGTTAATCCGTTTTCTGTCGGTGAACGACGGCCTCCAGTAGCTCTTCAAAGAGCGTTCTGCCCTTTGCACCCTTACAGACATTGTTTCTCTCTGCATAATTTGCCTCTTGTCCCACATTCTGGGTTGTGCTGCATCGGTTTGTATATACTTGGGCTGCAGATGGACGGCTTCTCAAAAGAAACAACTTCCTGACCTCTCAAACATAAACCGCACCTGTCTACTGTGTCACGTTTGTTTTATTTCTATTTTTTGGTTTCGCTTTTTGGTTCTTTGTTCAGTGTGATGATGACATATATTTCTCTGTTTTCATCCTTGATGGTGAAAGAGTCTGACCAGAAATACCAATTTCCCTCCTTCCCTCTGTGGCCAAAATGCATTTGGATATCAAACCAACGCTGTTGACAGGGCAGAGAAAGGGAAAAGGTAAGGAGAGATTATGTGAAGTTGAACTAGTAATGATTGTAGTTTACCGTACTAACCTTGGTCGGAAGACCTCGTGGATTGGCTCAGACTGATATTGAGTCTGCACATGTGATCCGGCGACGCTGCTGGTTGGTGCGTGATCTAGTCATCTCCCTCCTGTCTTATCTTCTTATCTTAACATGGCTGGCAGAGGTGAAGTCCTTCATAACGCGCCACGATCGGCTGATGGAAGGCTCATTCAAATAGTATCTCTTGAGCCGTGCTCTTAGCCCAACACAGCTGCTGAACCCCTACAGTCCCCCCTTCCGCGTCTCACTGACGCAGACAAGTGACGCAGAACGTGTTTGATTTCAGCCTTTTCAATTGTTCTTAAGTCGACCTGAAGTGTGTTGAGTGTCATCCAGGTAATGAAATTGTATTTATTTAATTTATTCCTTTCATCAAAGTGTGGATGACGCCTGTAGATCAGGATCAGGCATATTACAGTCTTTATCTAGCCATTCTTCAAAGGTCTTAGAATGGAAAAGATAAAAAGGTTCTGACATTGACGGTAGGTTACGAGTTCATGATACGTCTGGCAGAGTGTACACAAAGCAGACTCATATGTTTGCGATGAGGTTGTTGCTAGGTTACAAGTGCCATTGTCGTGAGGTTTCGGCCTCTCAGCCAACCATATCGCTCAGTTGGAACTGTCTGTTGTGTAAATGCCCTTAAACTGAGCTTTACAACCTCAAGCTTCAGCCCAGTCAGAACTTACTATCTTGTCTCCAAACAGGCATTTACTTTTTTTTTATGCTGGGCGCCTGGGCAGAGAAAGTCTTTTCGTCGGTGGGTTAAGGCTCATGGCAACTTGTAAGCTGAACTTATTATACCACCAAAAATCTTCCTCTTTGCCTTCACCCGCCAACAATAGTGGGGGATTCAGTCTAGTTTGGATTGGGCAAACATCATAGAACTGATACAGACCTCCCGAAGGCTACTAATGATGTTGTGAGAAATGCATTTGGTTGGTATCGCTGGTACGGCCGTGAACTTGTTTACATCTCACCAGTCAGACAGACAGACGATCGTCAGAATCCATTGATGATTGTGTTTTCGGCTTCACTGGTTAGACGTGAGGTCGATGCTCGATCTTTCAGCCAGTAGTCTTTTCTTTAAATACATCATCCTCGGGCCAATTTATCAACAGAGCATCTTCTTCCTCTGTCAATGATACTGGGTCGGCTCTGTGAAACCAAGCAATCCCAGTAAATTGATGGTTCTATGTGACTGTCAAGGACTGGTTGTCGTTCTGGAAACGTTCAGCACATTTCTAGACACCAATCTCTTGGTCCTTCGAATTATGTTCTTCAACCCTCACAGTGAAATTGTCACTGTTCATTTAACTCTGAAAGTCAACACTGCCAGTGTTTATATGAATCTAATTATATGAGAGTTATCTTCGATTTATCTTTAAACTGTGATCAACACTCTTAAAAACTAGTTGCTTTTACAGATTAGAACACTTATGCCATTGAACAATAGGGGGAGACATTTATATCGTCTTGACTTGACTGCACTAATGTCCTGTTCTCCCTCCACATCTCCAGATGATGTTGATGCCAGGGTATTGACGAAGCCTGAAGGCGCCTCACCATATTGCCCCTTTTCTAGCTTCTCTGTACTAGCTGTGTAGCTAGCACTTTACAATTGGCTGGCCTCATCGAATCTAAGGTTGGGCTAAACAGCTTTACCGCGCGGCAAACTGCAGCCCGGCAGAACCGAACCAAAAGCACGCAGAAGATTAAAGATGAAGATGAGCAAACTCTTTCACCACTCACTCGCTCTTCTGTAAGATAGGGCTAAAAATAGACTAGTTGCTCTGGTGACTGAGACTTCAGTTCTCCACAACACACCGGTCTCATCTGCAGCGAAGTCGCTCGGTGATTGACTGGCTCGTTTTATTATTGTAAATGGTAATCGGGCCACTTGGGAATTTGCCCGGAAAATTGAACTTAATTGGATATTTGGATTGATACATTGTTTCATTTGTAATTACCTGCACGTACAGTATATATATAGTGTGAGTGTAATGATACTTAACCGTAACTTCCACCAAACTTGACGAGTATCTGTTTATGTTTGCCTGAGTTATTCTCTGTGGAATCTAGGTGGCTATCATGAAAATGTGTTGTTGTTGTTGTTGTTTTGATATGAAACACCATTTCTTGCTATATTCTGGTCCTAATATTTCAACTTGCTGTCCTGCATGTTATCGCATTATTACTGTCTGTTGAGGAATAGTTGCATCCGCGTTGCCAGTTAATCTACATTTTTAATCATTTAAAATTATAGACTTAGTACCCATGTAATGAGCCAAGCTGATTGGAGTATTGTCCAAGTAACTCAACACACAAACAATCTCTCTCCCTCTTTACCACCTCCCTTGCACACACACACACACACACACACACACACACACACAAACCATTGCACCCGTGAGGGCCATTTTAATTTATTTTAATTTCCCTTGTCATGTTATGCATATTATGGTTGTTCTATTCCCCACCATGTTGTTTCTGTTATCATTTGTAGTTGTATCTTACTCTGACTCTGAAAATTATATGATAATAATTTCAATTTTTCAGAGCAATTGCCACTAAAGAACAGAAAATAATAGTTATGTAAGTGCAGAATATAGCCAGTACTTGTGTTATTTATTTTCTACTGCCTTTGTTGGCTTATCTGTATTAAGGGTGCTGATGGTGATGATTTGAGGGCACTGTAGCAGGCAATGGCAATCAGAACAAGATAATAACATTACAACTAATGAATGAAATTTCACCCATGAAATCTAGTTGTGGAGCTGAAACCTCTGGCTGTTAAAGCCTAGAGAAAACGCTATCATATGAATAGCTGCCTGGTATCTGCTGTTCTGACGATGGATCCCAAACAGGTGAAATGTTTTCTTATAATGCTTCATACTGTATGAGAGTAGAAAGAAGAGTGTTGCTCTAGTCCCTTCCATTACCAGCACTGAGGGGTTGTATGGGGAATCGTGAACAGGAGATCCAGTGAAACGCTTGGTACTTGGAAGATGAAGTGTCACTTCAGCTTCATTCGGGGCTTATTGGGCAGTTGAAGCATCAGTATTCGACTGGCAGAGTGAAATGTAGTCTGGATGTCTGAAGCAACAAGTCTCCCTAACTTGCAGCCAGGTTCTGATATCATATGACCAAGTTGATTGACTCAGTTGTCCTGTTTCGTGTGCAGAATATGCTCATGGCGAGATGGAGCTTCCTCTGCTCAGCTCGGCAGGGCTCAGGGTTGAATGCGTCTGTGGCTCCTAGATGTTTTTGATCGGATGTCGGAGGTCTGCGATGCCTCTGCACTACACAGTTAGCCCCCGCTTGTAGTCGTTCTGCCAGGAAGTCCTCTAAACCCATTATGAGTGGCGAATAGACCTCTTGCAATCTGGAGAGCAGACTTACTGCACTGGCAGGGAGAGGTGACACAGAGCCCACAGCAGGACTGTAGATAATAAATGGGAAATCACATCTCATTTCGGCTCCCTGGATGTAGAGAAGGGATTTTGATTGGATTAACAGAGTTGGAGACGATACATTTAAAGCTACACTGAAATATAAATGAGACATTGTGAGGGGTACATGCAGAATGTTATCAAGGAGCACTGGATAGTCCTATGGTATATCAATTATATTAATGGGAAAAAATAAAACAAAACTGCAGTGCAATATGTTACAGCAAATTGGCCCATACAGGTGGCAGTTTGAGGGCTGGGAAGGAGGCTTGGTTTAAGGCTCTTGTTGAAGGCAGTGTGAGGATTTATTGAGATTTATTGGCTGAAATAAATTGTACAAAATTACATTGTTGTTATACTATGCCAAGTTTCATAAATTCCTCCTGTGCGGTGAGCATTGACAGAGCTGTGATCCGTTTTGAAGTGTATTCAAGAAATATTACATGAAATGCACTGAAGCGTTATTAATCACCAAGTGAAAAATACAACTATTAAAACTGCTACTGCTACTGTTACAAGCATTACTATTACTAATACTACTACTGCTACTACTACTAATAATAATTATAATATGTTGGTAGACATTCAGCTGGAAGGGACAGGCAGTGAATAACTTGTCTTACAGGAAGCTTTTCAGAATCCGTTTTGTTTTATCGCACTATAAATAGCAGTTGTGTAACTATGGTGAGACTGCTGCTGTCTCTGAAATGGCGAGCTATCCCTCTCGTCGGATGCTGCCCGGCGATGTAAGTGCATATGCTGATGGCTTGTCAACTACATGGCTGAAAGACAGGACTGTTGCGTTCAGTTATGTAAAGCAGCGCGGGAAGTCCAGTCAGTTTGTGGGTTTTTTGCAGCAGAATACAGTGAAAGGCTAAGAAAGAACGGGGTAGAAAAAGATGTGACAGCACAGCAGTCGGCAAGCAAAGCACTTGTTTGACTGGTGTATGATTTAACTGTTTCACCCATGACAAGACATACAATTTGTCAGCGCTGGGAGGGAAAGAAAAAAAAATGAAAGTTTCCTCGCAGGCGACCAGAAAAGACTGGAGCAATTATTTTATGGTCCCCACCTTTGCTGACACAGACACGTTGAAAAACACATCCTTACAAAATCATCTCTGCGTACACTTTGCAGAATCAGCAAGGAAAATTGGTCATTTCTCCTCAGTTGTGGAAATTCCTCATGTCTCGGCGTCTCCCGCTGCCTGATTCACTTCAGGTTGTTCCGTCCGTATCCTGTGGAAGTGGCGAAAGACTTTCTGTTGAAAACGACATAATTTAGGGGAATTTTTCATCAAAGCATGGGTAGATTTAATACTCCAGTGTCCCCTTGTGCTTATTAAATCAGGCCAGTTGGAGATAATGGATCTTCTACAAGCAGCTCTAGTAATCTCTCCTCCCTCTCCCACCGCTGGACCCTGTTCCCTCACGCCACATTTATTACAGGATGATTCAAGTTTGGGGGGAAGGGAGAGTGGGAAAAAGAGCGTGTGAAAGAGATCTCCAATAGATAACGTGTTTATAATATTAACTAAGAGGCCTGTAGGCTAAGAAAAGGAGCTGCAGGTGCCAGAAGTGCTGATGATGTCAAAAAGCAGCCGAGAGAGAAGGTTAGGGAAAGAATAGAAATTCCAGTTCACACTTAGCCGACACAGTCAATGGCGGCTTACTGGGGCGAGGGACTAAGAGAGGAAAGTAAGGTAACTATATTGAAGTCAACTTTTTCTTCGAGATCCAGGCGAAGTTGTGAAATCTATAGCTGTCACGTTTGATGTCCGTATCGATGTGTGAGGTTGGCACGCTGAAAAAGACTGGCAGCTTCAAGGGATCGCGCTGTTTAGCTATGCAAGGCTTGCTTTTAATCCCACAGCGGGTTTAGGCGTTTCCTGCTTTGTGTGCAGTCCTGGCTCGGCACAGCAGAGGAGCATAATGTGTAATGATCGGAATATTGAACCGCACATGACTAGAAATAACAAGAAAGAAAGTCTCTCTCTCTCTCTCTAAAGGAACTTCTCTTGGGTCGCGTTTTCCCCCAGAAGGTGGGGAATGAAACATATTTCAATGAGTAGCAAATCAGGCCCAAATGTGTTTCCCCCTTTGCTTTGGAAGGGGCATTTTTGTTGCCGCAACTAAATGGAAAATGAAATAAAGGTGGTAGCTGCACACAACAATTAGACAGGTGGGAGAGTTTCAAGGTGGCGTTGCCCCATCCCATGACATATTGTCTGACTGAGCCACAAGCTATTTTGTTTTCTGACGTGCTCCCGTTAATGCATCTCCCTCGTCCACGGTGGCCTTATCACCATTTTAGAATCTGCCCTCAACGTCGGTTTTTTCCTTCACCTGTCATTTAAAATCTCAGGCCTTGGAGTGAAAAGCTCAGTCACTGGGGAGACGCGGCTACAGGCCAACATTGTGTGTGATGTCAACACCCACCTCTCGCCAGCCGCGTCATTTTAACGTCAGAAAAAGAAGAAAAGAAAACACGCAGCTCTTGTTGTCAATGTGGGCAGATGAGGCCTCCACTCATCAACGCTTTACTGTCACGAACAGAACATGTTCCCCTCTTTTGTTGTATCAAGACCCAGTGTGCTCAGACGGACATTCTGGCTTCCACGATGACTTCCTGCGCCGGTTGGTTGATTAGCAACACGTGACTAACACTCTTTCAACCGCCACAACCCGTTTCTAAGCTTTGCATGGCTCGCTCTGTAAACATGATTTATTTAATACTGTATCCGGGTGTTTGCATGTTCAATGTCAGTAAGTACCGTGTGTTGTACTGCTAACTGTACAGTACGTGAAAGGCATCTTTGGTAAGGTAAATCTGAAAATGCAATCCGTCGCAGATTACCTGTTTAAATTCGGATTGAAAATGTAATCCACAAGATTACTTAAACTCAGTAATGAGTAAATAGAATATAAATATCAAGTTAGATGGACAATTTATTTCAATTAACAAACTGTTGTTGCTAACATCATCTACAACAACCTAAAGGTTTCAGAGCATACTGTACATATTTCCATATTTCTGTAAACATCTGGAATCAGATTGATTTTTGGGGGTTGGTTGTCCAGCCCCTGTAACAGAATTCAGTAAACTGATTTGTGTTGTTAGATTACTTAACATTACAGCCCTGCCCTCAAGCCCTACGCCATTACAGCCATATTTTGTCACAAAGCTGCACAATCACACCAGTTGTCTTCAACACCGACCTTTTCTTATTCCACTTTTCCTGTGCGACATATTTCATTAGAACTAATTCACATATTTACTTCAGAATGTATATATGTGCATCGCCATACGGGCACAATTGTTGTTTTGTTTACAGATATTTGAGGTTACACCTTACATGTTCTTCAGTGTACACACCATTAATAACACCTGAAGGAGCACCTCATAACCCTAATCCTAGAGAAACCATACACACTCATGGATTACCATTAGGAAACTCAGAAAGTTCACGAGTTAACACCATATATGGAGCCAATATAAGGTTACAGGGTCTCTGTCTACCAAGCACATCTGTTTCAAATCACTCCATCAAGAGTGTCTACGTGGAACTTAGCCCAACTCGTACAAAGCCAAAAGAGATTCCGTAATCAAAGAAGCATATTCAAACGTCGTGAAATAATAACAAAATGAAAAAATGATAAACAAATATGCCATTTTCCTTCCACAAGCCCCACTTTGTGTTTTGGGCTGAGTGTATTTTAATATACAAATCTTAACCGTAGCTGTGCTGCAAACCAAATGTTATGGTGACTGTAACATGAATGCTTACCACACCTTGGCTAATTCAGTTGAATCACGGGCCGTTTTTACAGTGCAGAGTACTTTTAAAATATTTAGATAAATACAATTATTAATAGACTATAAAAGTAAATACAACAAAAATACAACAACCCGTAAATATCAGCAAATATTAAACCACTCAACTCCAGAAATTGGGCAAACATCAGTAAACATGTGTAAACATCAGTCCTACAACAACATATATCGTAAAAGGGAGACAAGAATGCAATAGTGAATAATCTATACAAGAAAGGTTAACAAATATATACATTACGTCGGAGGGCATAGCAGTCCTGCCGTTACCGCTAAAAGATCGAATCGGTTCCAGAGACGGAATTGCCGGGTCGGGTCACATGAGCAGCTTACATACCTCGGATGACAATTTGGCACGGCCCCTGAGACCTGGTACACAAGTCGCACAACAATAGATAGATTGGGATTTGGATTTGGGTTTGATGGAGTTCATATCGAGCAATGGAAGAACGTTTGCTCCAGACCCGATGCTGTGAAGATGCCAACAAGGCCATGCAAAAAGGGAAAGCCCGTAGATTTCACCAGTTCCATGCTGCTCTTCACTGATCCCACTCGGAGCGTCTGAGGGGCCAATGGCCTGTACCTCATTTCTCTCCTCCAGTAACCAGGTGTTGTGTTAATTGCTTTTACTTGGTACATTTGGTACAACGCATATCTATGGGGGATCTATCATCACGCCTAACAAACTCAGAAGTGTAAAAGGAAAGAAGATGTCACACCTCAACGTCGTCGCAGTTGAGATTAAGGTTAAGCACCAGGGGCCGTTACATCCAGGCAGTAAAGCATCAGAATGTATTAGGTGAATCCCAGTTTGCTGCAGTGCAGAGACATCCTTAATGATTTCAAACAATGCCCCTGCTGTGGAGCGGCCCTGTGCATCGTCACATAACTTCTCTAACTAAGCCCCGAGGATAGTTAGCAGCAGTACGTACAACATTTGCTGTGTTTTTATACCTCTACTTTATGTTGAGCTCGGCAAACCAAATTCCATGCCCTGGTTGCTATGGAAATAAAGAATTGAATCTTGAGATAGCATTTATAATCCAGTGGGAATAGGCTCCGTCTTGACAGCAATCTACCCCTGGCTGGGTTAGCAAAGCACACAAAGAGCTGGTTACAGATTTAGAACGGACAGCCTGTGTTTTTCTGCTATGCTGCCGTGCGAAATGCACACAGGAGATGTAGTCGTCTCTGCGCCTCAGAGGCAAACAAAGGGGATGAGAATGCGGCTTAGTCAAAGGCCAGCAGCTCATGGCACATGCCTGGAACCTTGAGCACGTATGCTAGGTTAAGGCATGGAATTACCATAAAACAAGGGGGAAAACTAACAATAAAAACTTGGTGACGATGGGGTGAACCTACAGCGAGCTAGTCATAGATAATTGGTTGAACTTTGACTAGTACAGGGGGAAGGATAACAAACACATAAGCAGGCGGGTAACACGGTGTGCATATAGCTTCACAGCACGATTCCATGGTTAACCTCAAGGCGTGTTTTTCTGTTGAAATAGCTAGAAAGGATTTAGTTTTGATGGACCCACAGCTGCTGTAAATGGCACATTGAATGAGCACATAATGAAAACTGACTGATGAATTGAGCCATGTAGCGGTTATGAAGATCTTGCTCAGGTGTTATGAATGGGTTATAAAACGTTTGCTTCTTAGTTAAAATGGCTAAACGCTTATTTAGAATTCTTTGCTCACTACATTGGCACACAGACCTGAAGCAATGCCACAAATAATGACCCAAAAATATGTGTTTGGGGTTGCGAACAGGGTTTTTGGAGGGGAAACGGATTGGGGCTCTTTCGGTTTCCATCAGGAAAGTTGGAGCAGGCAAAGGAAAAACTAAAACAAAGATAGACCTGGGTGAAAAGATTAAAGCAAGAACCCGAGGCAAAACAAAGTGATGCTGGTGGTCTGAGAAGTTTGCTGAAGAGGCTGATTCACGTTGCTACCTGTTCCTATTGAAGTGTTTAGCTGATGAAAGACTGCGTTGTATAGTTGGTCTGACTAATGTTGACGAAAAATGTACTATTGTAAGTCGCTTTGGACAAAAGCGTCTGCTAAATGATGTAATGTAATGTAATGTAATGGTAAGACTGGCAGCCATCAAATCATCAATGTGTTTGCGGAAGACACGTTGTCACAAGTAAATAGGTCGGCCACATTTTGATCCCTGAGAAAGAGGACACAAGATACTCAAAGTTCACTCAAAGATGCTTTGTAATTGTTATGTTTGTATTTAAAGTATGCCTCTTCTGTACAACATGAACAGAAAATGCAGCTATGTAACAAAATAATATCTCTCTATAAGAAGTCTTAGGCTTAACTTATCTCTAATAGAATGTAATAATAATAATAATAGAAATAATAGAATAATAGCCTGAAAAACAAATGT
>OMOT01088833.1:5694-15814 GCA_900312575.1 Acanthochaenus luetkenii | reverse complement strand
TCCCCCCCCCCCCCAGCCTTGGTATTACATTAGGCGAGACTAGCTTTAAGCCACTGTAGACTGTTGATTATGTTAAATGATGATGTAGAGATGAGAGCTGAGATTGTGGCTTGCATTCAAAGCATCTTCTATTTCATATCAACAAAGTATGACCATTGCACTGTGCCCTATGCATGGTTGAAACAAAATAATCAATAAGTAAGACGTAATTCAGAGTATTCATATTGGCATTGTCCAACTGTTTACCCCTCTGAGATCCTCTACATTGATGATTTACCGTGTAGTTAGACTACAGTAGACTGGTGGTAGGCTTTGGTTTCAATGCTAATTTCCTTAACTTACTAGGAAAGGCTGTTTACTGTCAGAGCTGGATGAAAGTTTTAAGTATGAAAATCGCAACGTGACACACCAGTCAGTAAGAGGCCACTTGTCTCTGTCTCAGCAGGGTATGCCAGGTAGGAAGGCTACAGTGATTGGGGTGCAGATGTAAAGGTTTCAGAGGTATGATTCATCAGGCCCAGATTCAAATGAGTAGGAGGCAGCCAGGACATTCTTAGGCTTTGCAGATTATGATCTTTGATTTCAAGTGCATTGAGAGTTCCAAGGCAGATTTAATTAACCTGACTTTTCCCTTAAGAATACTCTTAAGAATACAACTTAAGAAAAGTTCGCAAACCTTTTTTTGGGGGTTTTAAAGTAACAATCCAAAACATTTTCATATGAATAAATGTTAATGTTTCTAATCTCTATTGCCGATTGATACAGTACAATATTGATTCAACCTATTGATTTAAAGGATACATATGTTTGCTATTTTGGACCTTAGGCCCTATTTGTGGACTTTCTGCAAATGACACGTAGAGACCATAATTTCACTGATCGGTTCAGTATTGAGCTTTGTGCAGTTTTCCTGCAGGCTCTTACCGGGCTGCAATAGAAGACTATTGGGCAATCTTAATGCTTTTTAAAAACTATGATAAATGTGCTTTTCCGAGACAGGAAGCTCATGGTGTATTCTTAAAGGTCTCATTGTGCTCTCCTGTGAAATGTAGGCTATCACAAACCGAATGTTGAAACAACAGTTTCATTTGAAACAGAACTATTTCACAGATCGCACTTGGCTCTGTAAACGTCCGCACTCTTGCTACGTTGTAGAGACACAGTATTATCAGAATAGCAAGGATTACTTACATAATTCAGTTGTTTGTTCTGTCCCTCCGGCCTGGGCCTCTTCCTCCAATTTATTTTGGGGACGTGGAGGAAAGGTTTCTAAAACTGCCTGGTTTATTAGCGCTTGAAAGTCCATGGCATCTGTGTTATCCACGGATACATCCAGGTTTTCAATGGCATTCGGTAGCAACAGATCCCACTCCCTACAACACAAACTTTCCTCCTCTCTAGTCATCTGCTCCCACCTCTACCAAGAACACCAAAAGTCTCCCGAAATTCTTGGTCTAGCCTCGGCTGCAACTTTGCATGGCTGCACTCCTTCTTCAGCATCTCTTTTCTTGCTCTCTTCTCATCCGTGTCCGAGTTCCGTGTCCGTGTATTGTGGTTCAAACCGGTAGCCAGTGTGCTGTCAAAGTGAAGTTATGATAGTAGGTACTTTATTGTCCCCATGGGGAAATTAGTTTTTGGTAAGTACATCATTTTTGGCGGCATTACATAAAAGCAGGCACAGCACATAGAGAACAAACATATAACATCAACAGATCACAGATCTGATTATACAAATCCAAAATCAAAAACACAGAGCGCTATAGCAGCTGCTGGTAGTTACATCATATACAATAAATATGATAAATACGAGTAGTGCACTGGCTAGACCCGCTAGACAGAGTTAAACTAAGTTAATAACATATTTGGGTTAACCTTACCGTTCAGGGATTTAATCACCTGTGGTATGAATGAATGTTTAGACCTGTTTTTTGAAAAGGCTGGCTGCCGGAGCCTATAACCAGAAGGTAACAGGTCGCAGGCTGTGCACAGTGGGTGCTTGGGTTTAGAGATTATTTTTCTCTGCTTTCTTGAGAGACCTGGTTCTGTAACTGTCTTCTAAGCTGGTCAGTTTGAAGCCCAGCAATTTGCTGGCACTGGTTACAGTTTTTCTCAGTGTTTTTTTTCTGCGCTTCTGTTGCATTACCAAACCAACAGATAAAGCCAAAGGTTAAAGTACTCTCAACAAAAGCACTGTTGAACCTCTTAAGCATGGTGAGATTGACTTCAAATAAGGCACATTTTTTATTTGTGCAAATAGCAGCCTATGTTGCTGCAGGTAAAGAAAAGCAGGCTGCTCACCTAGATACAGCCGGCACTTCCCGCTCCCCTCCCCCGACACATATTCCTCAGTGGAGCAGAGCAAACCAGGCAGGGGAATACAGTGGAGGAAATAATTATTTAAGTTTGCCCACTGACAAAGAAATGAACGGTCTATAATTTTAATGGTAGGTTTATTTTAACCGTGAGAGACAGAATATCAAAAACTAAATGCAGAAAATCACATTATATAAAATATATTAATTTATTTGCATTTGATTGTGTGAAATAAGCATTTGATCCCCTAGCAAAACATGACTTAGTACTTGGTGGAGAAACCGTTGTTGGCAAGCACAGAGGTCAGATGTTTCTTGTAGTTGGTCACCAGGTTTGCGCATATCTCAGGAGGGATTTTGGTCCACTCCTCCTTGCAGATCCTCTCCGAATCCTTAAGGTTTCGAGGCTGTCGCTTGGCAACTCGAAGCTTCAGCTCCCTCCACAGATTTTCTATGGGATTAAGGTCCGGAGACTGGCTAGGCCACTCCATGACCTTAATGTGCTTCTTCTTGAGCCACACCGTTGTTGCCTTGGCCGTATGGTTTTTGGTCATTATCGTGCTGGAAGACCCATCCACTACACATTTTCAGTGTCCTGGCTGAGGGAAGGAGGTTTTCGCCCAAGATTTCACGGTACATAGCCCCGTCCATCCTCCCCTCGATGCAGTGAAGTCGTCCTGTCCACTTAGCAGAGAAACGCCCCCAAAGCATAGTTTCCACCTCCACGCTTGACGGTGTTCTTGGGGTTATAGTCAGTATTTCTCATCCTCCAAACACTGCGAGTCGAGTTGATGCCAAAGAGCTTGATTTTGGGCTCATCTGATCACATCACCTTCTCCCAAGCCTTCACTGAATCATTCAGGTGTTCATTGGCAAACTTCAGACAGGCCTGTACATGTGCCTTCTTGAGCAGGGGGACATTCCGGGCCTGCAGATTTTAATCCATTACGGCGTAGTGTGTTACCAATGGTCGTCTTGGTGACTGTGGTCCCAGCTGCCTTGAGATCATTAACAAGTTCCTCCCACGTAATTCTCAATCAATCAAGTTTTATTTATATAGCCCTTTTATACAAGCATGTCTCAAAGGGCTTTACATTGCATCATATACTTAGTACATCACATCATATACTACACTACACACAAACACATGTATTTGCATGTCTTGACTGTGGGAGGAAACCGGAGCACCCGGAGGAAACCCACGCGAACACGGGGAGAACATGCAAACTCCACACAGACAGGGCCAGGCGAGATTTGAACCCAGGACCTTCTTGCTGTGAGGCGACAGTGCTAACCACTGAGCCACTGTGCCACCCATTCTGGGCTGATCCCTCTCCTTTCTCATGATCACCGATACTCCACGTGGCGAGATCTTGCGTGGAGCCCCAGACCGAGGGCGATTGATGGTCATTTTGTGTTTCTTCCATTTTCGAATAATCACACAACAGTTGTTTCCTCCTCACCAAGCTGCTTGCCGATGGTCTTGTGGCCCATTCCAGCCTTATGCAGGTCTACAATCTTGTCCCTGACATCCTTAGACAGCTCTTTGGTTTTACCCATGCTGGAGAGGTTGGAATCTGATTGATTGATTCTGTGAACAGGTGTCTTTTATACAGGTAACGAGTTGAGATTAGGAGTACTTTCTTAAAGTGAGAGGATTAATCTAACCGGTCTGTGGGAGCCAGAATTCTTGCTGGTTGGAAGGGGATCAAATACTTATTTCACTTAATCAAATGCAAATCAATTTAAACTTTTATATGATGTGATTTTCTGGATTTTGTTTTTTATATTCTGTCTCTCACTGTTAAACTAAACCCACCGGTTAAATTATAGACCATTACAAACATTTCTTTGTCAGTGGGCAAACAAAATCGGCAAGGGATCAAATAATTATTTTCTCCACAAGTCCAAGCCATGCCAAGCATGTAAATATGTTCGGATTGTGATACATTTAACAGGAGAGCACACTGAGACCTGTAAGAATACACACTAAGCCTCCTGTCTCGGAAAAACACATTTATCGTAGTTTTTCCAAAGCACTTACGATTGCCCAATAGTCTTCTATTGTAGCCCGGTGAGAGCCTGCAGGAAAACAGTAGAAAGCTCAATACTGAACAGATCAGGGAAATGATGGTCTCTACGTGTCATTTGCATGGTAGAAAGTCAAAGCCAAAAGAAAAGAGCGCCAACTACAGAAACCGAAACCTCATCAACAGAAAATCCAAGGAAAAAGAAACTCGCTCAAAGGAAGGCAAGCATGTTCAAAAGGGAAGCAACTGTCTCTGAACCAAGTGTGAACATGAGCATTGCCTTCCAAAGATGAAAATCATGTTTAGTAATATAAAGAGAGAGGTAGATCTGATAAATATTGATACTCACAGCGATCGAACTGGCTGTTTGAAAAAGAGACCTTTAGGCTAGCAAATTATCTAGAGAAAGCATGGGACATGAGGAAGAGAGCAATGTACTAATAGAGGTTCAAGTTCAAGTTCATTTATTTATATAGCCCTTTATCACAAGCATGTCTGTCTCAAAGGACTTTACAGAAAATGAGCCAACTAGATCTACCTGAACGTCAATCAGAGGAAATGACAGAATAGTTAAAGACAAACAGAAACAGAATCAAGTACAAGACAAACTAAATCAATTTAGCAAGCCATAGCCCTAACTATTCTACAAGGCCTAAGTTACCCGGCACCACAGCCTTAGACCCTCAATGGTACTAATAGAGGTATAGGGTGTACTCATGTATTTATTCCTTTTTTTGTTAGGTTTAGTGGAAATTCTAACTAGGTTTGACCAGCAATACCGGAAGTTATTTTCATGTGATGAAAGATGTTGTATTATAGTCCACAGATGAACTATGGACTATATTATTAATGTGTGGTAAAGGTGTCTTATAATCCCATGTGGGATGGGCCAATAGATGGCATGGCAAATTAATGAATTCATTCAAATTCATTCATATAGCCTAGTTATAGAAACGTATTTGCTAACAAACTAACCTTAGTGAACGTGGGTGATGTTTGGCTGCTTTGAGGTTATCCAACAAATATACGACGTGCTAGCTGCAACACGAACACCGTTTCTATGTCATGTTTGGCTGCTGTAGGCCGTACACTTGCTACTAACACGTTTCACTTTAGTCGACAAGGCGATGTCAAAGCGCACAAAATGAAACCACCGATGTTGCTCTAGAACTACAATATAGGATCACCCGTATGGACATACAGTAGCGCTGTTTTCTGTCCTAAATAATTATTGCACTCGTCTGGGGCCGCTAAGTTATACTGCCCCCTACTGCACCACCTCTCATGCACGTTTCAACAATGGAATGAGAGAGTCAGGGAGGGAGTCGGGGAATAAGGGACTTCACTGTTATTGACCGGCCCAGGGGCCCATCAAAAAGGGGAGAGAGAAGGAGACTGAGAGAAAGACGGCGAGAGAGGAGAAAGTCAGTGATATGGAGCAGGATAGTTATGTCGTTTCAGTGTGTCTTTCTCCACGGTGCAGGGAAGGGTGTCTGTCTCTGCCAGTGCCTTTTAATCCATCACACCTCCTGCGGCCCTGGATCCGACACACTCCAGCGTCTTTCCAGCCTGCTGCCGAGGTCATGCTCAGCCCTGTCATGCACGTGTGCCCACTGTTCCCAGCTTTCTTCCTCTTTTTCTCCCTCTGAGTGTGTGCCAGGGTTATCAGGTGTGCCTCAGGCTAGATGGACAACCACTGTTTAATGGCAGTTTTCATACGTGCTTCACATGCTCCCACCTTGTTTCCACATCCGTGTGCCTGTCGTTCACGCGCACCGTAAAGGCGAGTCTCCCTCCTTCCTATTTGGCCTGATGCTAAACTCTGGAATAGAGAGCCAGTATGCGGGTGCTTGATTATGTTCCGAAATGCGTCACGCATATTCTCAATGCTGCAACACTCTGTCACTCAGCCCTAAGCACTTTGGCATGTTTTCAGTCTTTGTAGCCAATCCCTCTAGTCTCTATAGCCCATCTCTGTACCTTTCTGTTTTCCTCATCGCCTGTCACCACACAAGGTGACCCTATGAACACTCCAGGATCCCCACTGTGATCCCAGCCTTTCTGCAGCAGCCAAATCATGCAGCTCCACCCCCTGTCCACATGGTGGCGGTGTCTCAGCTCTCCCTTTTCCTTCCAGCAGGAAGTGGGGCCCCCGAGGTAGAGGCTAGTGGGTGGTGCTGTGTATTTAATGTTTCTCTTTCATGTTGCGAGTAAAAGGGAATTTAAATAGAGACATGTTGTGTTTGTATGTGCCTGTATGTAGAATGTTTTTATTTTCATAATGAATAAATGTTCTCTGTTTGAGAGTCTAAGCAATAGCTGTAATGAATTCCAGAAGGATTTCCATCTCTCTATTCTATCACTGTGCACCTCCTATTTCACAGTAGGTTTGGCCGCCTGAAGTCCGTGCCATATGGCCATACTGTAGGCTTTTCAGCATATATTTAACCCTTTCATTCTGATCTATTAATGAACTACAGCCCTACATAGTATGGGACTTTGTTTCACCATAACTTTTGATTAGATTAGATGATATTAATGATCCCCATGGGAAAATTGGGTCATCGCAGCAGCAGAGGATAGGATCTAGATAAGAATAAGACAAATGCTGTTTTTTTTTTGCACAAGACAAGTAGTGAAGACGATCAAACAAATGATTATGGTACAACAACTGAACATATTTGAAAATAATACAGCAAAGATACAGCATCTTCATAGACAGACTTGCAGGTTGTAATGGATGCGCAAGTGGGCATCGCTAGCTGTTCACACTATCAGATGTACAGATGGGAGAGCAAATAAACAAATAAACGTTTTCAGACGTGCAAGTACACCTTGTAAGCTTTTCACATTAGCAGATTTACAGATGGAGGTAACATGTACAGAATTATGCGCTATCACCATGTAAAATGTACTGATGGAGGAAATGCCACATCACAAGCATTATCGTACCACAAGGTCAAGGTGAGTGTCGTGAATGGAATCGAACCGCAACATGAGTGTAATGATGATGATGGGAGAGGTGGACGTGGCATCACCTCTCTTAGCTGCTGTTTATATGGAGGAAGTTGGATCTGTCTGTCTGGTGGTTTGTCAGACTCCTCCATGGCCTGTTGAGGGGTGTGAGATGGAGGCTGGACTGGTAGAGTGAGAGCAGACTGTCTCTCTGTAATGAATATAAATGGTTTCCAGGCCTCACTCCTCCTCTCAGGCTCCCTGCTCTGAAAGCAGGCATGAGGATGTGGATGGAGGTGGCCAATCACCCTCCCCTCCCTTTTTCTGCTCACTCACACACTGATACTGTACCACACACACACACACACACAGTCATACATCTTTCTCTCTGTATTGCTTTTATGGCGACCGTGCTGTGGTCTTCAAGAACCAAATTCAGTGAAACACTTCACTCCTCTATACCTGGGCGCTATGAAACATTATCAGGATGTTGTCAAAATAATTTATCCAAAATTAAGTCTTTTACTTTTTGAGCAGTGTCTGATCTGATTAATAACATTAATAATAACTTCAATTTAAAATTTCACTTAAACTATACATCTTCTCCTTTTAGCTGTAATGTTAATCTCCCACAATCCTCTGCATCCTATTCTCCACCGCTCCTCATCCCAGTCAAGGGACACCTGTGAGGAGCTGATGGAGCCCAAACAGCTGGATCAAACACTTCCACACACTAACATCCTCTGACTTGCCTCATCTGAAGCACAGCACCTCCCATATAATTTGAATTGTATAAAACGGACATTCCCATTTTTACGTGTACCGTTGGGCTAACTTCCGTATAAACTGACTTACAGCAAGTCAATGAAGGAGGCTACTTATGGTTTATTGGACCGATTTTGGTTTAATCACTTTATATTACTGTTGGTAAGTCGTCACATTTTATTACTTAAATTATAATCTTCTAACATTACAAAACCCTTTTTAGTTTAGGCTACAGCCACAGCGCGATACACTTTACGGCCTTACTGCCAGACTTACGCTGTCACCATAGTAACTACGGTAACCATTAAAATGCCAATGGCGCCATTTTATGGTGTACTCGTCAAATGACCACGGCAAACAGTGGGATGTCCGTTCTTTACAATTCAAATTATATGGGACCTCCGTTACCTCCCTACTTTGTCTTTTAATTGTCTTTGTGGGAACACAGTCTCCTCAACTCTCCGCCAGGCGTACGATGTAGTGTGAGACAATATTTATTTTCTCTGCCGCGCGCATTATCACCTATTAGTCATTCTTCCCATTTGCTCTGTCATCGTCTTGAGTCCCATGACAAATGAACTGTCTGAAGACATTTCTGGTGAGGGAGTTCTATGATTAGCACACATCTCCTCCATCTCCCAGCGTTGTTATCGCCGCGTTTCTCCTGCTGCTGAACTCTTGATGTTTTTCATGAAAAGGAGGGGAAAAAACTATCCTCCGCTTTATTCTGGTTAAGTGTTATCTGTGTCATTTAGAAAGCTGTGAAGCTGTTAGCAGTGCGGCCAGTGTTGTCATGTTTTCTTAAAGTGATTCCCTGTGATTACTTTGCGTCGGCACACTTTAAGGGACGGAGTACAAGAAAAATGGTATGAGACGAATTAAGATATGCAGTGAAACGGAGCCCCGGCGATGACATACATACGCACACAAATGCACGCGTGTGAATATTTGCGTACACACCCTCATTCACTCACATAGACTATAATTAATTGCCGGGAAGTCTCAGGTAATTTAAATTGCAAATCAGTGCCGCCTTGTTCCCCCAACTTTTGTGATTAATATTTTATTGTTTTACTGAGCGAAAATGCCACCAGTGTTTTTCATCAGATACAAATGGCACAAAAGAAGAAAAGGGGGGCACTGCATTGAGGAAGCGATTGAAAGTTACCTCTAAACATTAATTAAGTCATGTCTGGGTCTGGGTCTGTGGAGGTCTGGGTGTCCCCTGTCCTGTCTCAATCCACTTGCCGAGACAGGTCTCTCTCGCTCTCACTCTTATACCCAAGTTTTCTCAGATCCTGAACTTCTCTTTCAATCAGCCACTAATTAAGCAGGTATGAAACGCGTTGAGAGGAACTGAGGAGGAGCAAGGGATGAAACTGGTGGAAAAGAGAAACGGGGGCAGCAGAGCGATGAGGCTTTGAAATCTGTCAAACGTCCCATTTTCCTTTTTTTCTGAAGCAATCTCAAGAGAACGCTAATGTAACAAAGGAATGAAAATGAGACAAAAATAATGAGGACGTTTCCCTTCGCCACATAAAGAATGTGAGAGGTGTTGGCAGTGTAAATATCAATAGCAGCATTTCAGAATGGTAAAATCCTCGAAGGGGGCACTTCAGTAGTGCCTTTTGAAAGTAGCGTGTGACCTTGCGTGTGTGTTTGTGTGAACAAGTGGAGACTGGTAGCTTGAGATGAAAGTCTTTAGTCTTGCCCTTCGATGAGAGCCACGGTGGACGGGCTGTAATCAGATGGCCGGCACAGCACACTGCTCCTCCCAAAGCGAAACAAAGACCAAACCATGGGCAGATAAAGGAAGCAGAGCGTGTGCTGCCGCTGTGTTTGTATGCCTTTGAACAAACAAATGGAATTTGGAGCCGTTATGTCCTACTTACTGGGAAATACAGATTTGACTAACCATTCTCACAAACACAGGTCACCGTTTTTCATTATAATGTGCTTCACTGGCTTTAAAGTTAGTTATTTGACCGTTGTTATATGACCGTGTTTCTGTGTCCTTATAGGGTGCCTGGACATTCTGGTCTACTGGATTCGTCTCTC
>OMOT01088828.1:0-10970 GCA_900312575.1 Acanthochaenus luetkenii | reverse complement strand
GCACAATGTTGTTGTTCTGAATATGCGAATGTTCTATTGTGCGGTAGTTAACATTTTCATGCACTTTATTAGTTTTTGTGGCGTATCTGTCTTATTTTGAAGGCACTGAACAATGGCGTACGTATCAGACTGTTTTTTTAACGTGTTTTTTACGTGTTACAACTGAACACTGTTACTGTGAATACGCTCATTAACGTTTGCACAAGGTTGAGAGTTATTGTGAATGTGCTTAATAAAGTTTGACTGACTGAACTATCTGACTGGTTTGTGTCGACCAGAGTCAGAGAGCGTTAGGGGGCAGAGGGGATGTTACTCATGTTATGTTGTTGGCGCGATGTTACGAGGACGCTGCTAATAAAGTTGCATACGAGTACATTGTGGATTCACGTTTATTATTATATGTACAATATACCACCGTTTTTATGCCGGTCGTATCATTTTATTTTGTAGTATTTATCCGCCACACCTTAAAGACCGGTCCGTGAAAATTGCGGCTTATAGGCAGGTGCGGCTTATAGGCAGGTGCGGCCTATTTATGTACAAAGTTGTGTTTTTGAAAAAATGTAGTTGGTGCGGCTTTTATTCAGGTGCGCTCAATAGTGCGGAAAGTACTGTAATCAATTGATTTCAAAATTAATACATTTAAAATACATCTAAATACCCAGACTACATTTTATGGACCCAAAGACTCCATAGTGTCCAGACCCAAATAAGATACTGCATTGTGGCTATTGCTGGTTACGTCTAGATTACCCTTCACAGTACATTACATTAAATGTTACTTTACATTACAGCATTTAGCATACACACCAGAGATTTCTGCATTTCTAAAACACATAGCCCCACACATTATTTTGTTTAGTTTGTTTTGATCTCATATTGTCAAGCGTCTTTGAGCATTGTGAAAATCACTATATAAATGTAATGTATTATTATTATAATGATACTAAACTACAGACCTGCATTGTGTTATAGTGTGCGGATTCCAAACGTCTGTTCCGTGGTTACTTAAACTTTCACACAAGATCCTTGGTCTAAGTATCATGACGGCGATCCCATCAAAGTTCCAATAAAGCTCTTAGTTTTCCTAAAATGCAGCTTTAGGGATCTACAGCTAATGCTGCCTCGCTGATGACATTGTTTCTACACTGCCGCAACAACAGGTCACTTAGCTCTTCAGAATAAAGGTTCCTCTGCAATATACCAAAACGGGCTAAGGACAATACTTTGCGGGTTAAAAAGCCACTTCTGCTGATTTTTCTCAAGTCTCTAAATGGCTGAAGACACGGAAGAATCAGCCTCCTCAGGGCTCGAAATTGCGACCGTTTTGGTCACATATGTGACAGAAATTTAGTCTGACCTCGAAATATAATTGGGAGCATCTGTGTGAGTGTAAATAATTGTTCTGGTTTTTTTCCTGTTTTTTTTTCTTCTTCTTCACATGAACGTCCCTTTCTCTGTACATTCGATAGTATGCCTTGTGACAGGGACCATTCTAACCAATCAAATGCGAGTTTGAGGTTCTTACCTTTAATGCTGATTCTAGATTGGTTGAGATTAGCCTTCAATCACTCCCTTTTGCGGCTAGCTAGCGTTATCGAAAGCTAAAAAGAGTAAGCGAACGATTACGGCATAATTTAGTACCATTACTGATGTAGTCATTGTGGCAGCTGAAACAGTTGGTGATGTGGATGTGGATTCACCAGCAGTGAAGAAGGTGATCAGTTTTCAGAGAGTGGCTGAAGGACTTTGAATGTCTTCGGTATGAGAGCTGTGAAGCCTGTGGGACGGAGATCACAGGTAACAACGGAGTCGACACAATTTACGAGTGAGAGCTTAACTAAGCACGGAGACGAAACACAAGAAATCCTGTGACGAGGTGACAGAGTTCAGGCTCGATTGGTCAGACAGTTATTCAACACTGATACCATTCGCGAGCGCACCGCTGCTCCAGTTTCGTCAGCTCGGTACATGTCGTTCATCAGTTCACTTGTAATAGCACAATTATTAAGCGTTTCTTACTGTACATGTATGTTGTCTATTTTAATTGTTATTGTAATGCTGATTATTTTATTAATATAGTATTATATTGTAACTCATGTAAAACGGATATGTAAGTAAATGGCATGTGTTATGGAGCTGTGGCGGTCCACTTCTTATTGGACCGTTTTCAGGCTGTACTGGAAAGGTACAAAATGGAAATGATTAATCAAAATATCTTCTTCTGAATGTTTCTGTGTTAAAAGTCCGACCATATAAAACCAACCAGTTACAGTTGAATTGTATGGCTGTATTGTTATGCCACTGAAAACTTCTACCCTGATAATGATATTTACATTATTTTAGCTTCAGAACATCCTTCATCTAGTAAGGATCATTTTGGTCCTGCCTGTGTCCTCGGGTTCTCCACACTGAAGTGCATCAAGTCGGACATCAGATCTGCATTAAACCCCAACACGGTTGAAGATTTGATTAGAATCAGTGTAGAGGATCCTCCTCTGGAGACGTTGGATGCCGCGGTCTCAGTGAAGAGATGGATGGAAGAGGGACAAAGAGCCAGGAGACCAATTTTTAATCCTGGCCCCAGGATATTGCGTAAAGCCCAAGTTGTGGCCTATCATACGTTTTTAAGGCTACTTTCAAGTTTTTTGTTACTTGTAAGCCGTACTGCTATGTTGTCGTTTTTCATTATTTTTATTTTTTTACATATGTGTTTGGTGCTCCTTACATTTTGGTGGGTGCTCCTAATTTTTTGCTGGTGCTCATAACTTTTGAAGTTGGGAGCACCAGTGAAAAATTGAATTTCGAGCCCTGCTCTTGCATAAATTGCAAGAGATCATAACTAAAAGTTATGAACTAAAAGCCACAACTTTCTACATCAACAAAATGGCCCTAGGGTACTGGTACTTTTCTGCAAAGTTTTGTGCAAATCCGTTCATAACATTTTGAGATATCCTGCTAACGGACAGACAAACAGGTGGACAGACACACACACACAAACATAACCTTCCACCAAGTCCACGGAGGTAATAAAGTGAATACAATTTGAGTTGGGACCCAAGTTTAAATGGAAAAGCACATGATAAGAACAAACCAGTACCCTTGGGGAATGCAGAGAGGAACAGTATTTAGTTTGGCCCATCGATGGAAATGTACCATCTTTCATACTTTTTACCTTTGTCCGGGTCACAGCAAGGAGGTTTGAGCTGCCTGACATGAGTGTCCGGGGTGAGGAGCTCATGAAGGCATGTTGGACCGGTGCCATTTGTGGCCTTAAACACCAGCAGGAGTAACTTGAAGATGATTATTGGAAGCCAGTGAAGGTTTTGGAGAACTGGGGTGATGTGCTTTGATTTCCGTGTTTTGGTGACAACCCTGTTTTTGCCATACTGTAACCTCTGGATGTTTTTGGTTGGTAGACCTGTGAGCAGAGAGTTGTAGTAGTGAATGCAAGAGCTGGTTAAAGCGTGAACCAGTTTTTCTGTCAGGTTTGCTCGGGAGGGTCTTAGTATTGAGATATTCCTCAGGTGGAAAAATGAGGTCTGACAGACAGATTTCATTTGTGCACCAAAGAGCCTTCACTATCAGTTATCATTAGGCTTAAAAATCAAAAGAAACCCATCAGAGAGATAGCAAAAACATTAGGTGTGGCCAAATCAACTGTTTGCTACATCCTTATTTTTTATCTGCGTTATTTGTTTGTTCAGTTTTGATAAATTCATCCAGTCATTTAGGCTGTTCCTCCTTAGACAGCTATTATTTATTTTGTTTTATGATATGCCTGCCTACTGACATTCGTGTTTATTTATTTCTGTGCTTGAAATGTGAGTCAAAGTGAAGGAGTAGGCTAGGCACAGACATTTTGACCTGTAGTCTATTTGCCTATAACGTTATTTGTGAAAAAATAATATGTTCAACTGTCGGGCTGCAGCTATCGATTATTTTAGTAATCGAGTATTCTACCGATTATTCCATCGATTAATCGAGTAATCAGATAAGAAATACTTATATATATGTAGTAAATATACAAAAGAGAAAATAAGAAATTATTTTTAAATAAAAATTTATTTCCTTTTTAGAAAAATCAACATTTGTATTGCTTAAAATTGCGTACAATAATATTATATGTCAAGACTAAACCCATTTAGTGCATCAAGTACCATATTACATTCTGGGTTTTAAAGAAAACACTTTGAAATGCAAAAACACATAAATAAACAAATAATTATAATTTCAAATTACTTAAAAAAAGGTATACAACAACCTAAGCCATCAATTAAAATAATAATACATAAACATTGCCTTTTAAGTTGTGCAACTTAACTTTCAGAACTACAAGTTTCATCCTAACTACAGCTCAGGCATAACGTAAGCATTTACTGTCTTCTTGGAAGGCTTTATGGTATTTGTAGGAGACAAAAACGAGTGTACAGGTAGGTTGGAACAACAGTCCACGCATACAGTTTCATCATACGTTTTTCTTCTGAGTGCTTTTACAAAGCCAACATGTAATGAACGTTATTCATGAGAACACACCACCTCAAATGTCTCTACAGCTGGCGCTGCAGCTCATAGATTTCTCTCTCAACATACTTTTAACTAAAATCCATTGCCTGTTGACAACAAGACACAAGTTTTTTCAAAAAACTGTATTTATTAGTTATATTACATCAATCAGTACATTTCAAAGCAATATGGCAGAAACTGAACTTATCAATCAATTCTGTAGGGCTGAAACAAATAGTGAAAACTATTATACTAATTCTCGCATCATCTACTATTGTACATTGCTACCATTAAGTAATATTCAAACTCATGCTTCACTTTATTTGTAATTTTTTTACCCACACACACACACAAAAAACCTGCATGTTAACTTGTTGATATAGTAATTTATAGACGCATTATCTTACCAGCATTAATGGCTTCACAGTGTCCTATAGCAGTGGCACATTTCAGCTCTTCAGCTGCTACAAACACATTGTTTGTCTGTCCATCCTTAACAAACCGGACGCATGTCCCCTCTGGGTCTCTGATGCTGACTAATTAACCTGGCTGCCTTTATTTTGTTGTAGCTCCCAGATGTCATTATAAATTACTTCAATGAATCTGGAACATTATTAACACAAAAAGTTCACGTAACGATACTACATACTCAGCCATATTATTTACTCTCCCCTCCCCACAGACATCAGATTCATTGAAAATACTTGTATTAGCTAGCTAGCTAGCTGTGTGGAGGGGATAGCTAACTGTTAGCTAGCTAACGTTAACATTACTATGTAGATTAAAGTCACTCACCTTCGGCATTCTGCAAGCTTGTCGGACTACTTCCCCCCCCGACCTTCATTAATCTCTTCAGATCCAGCAGTGCCGGGTATTGGGTAAAAGGCTGCTCAGTCTTTACGACATGATAAGCTGTGCTAATTATTATTGTGCTATTGTGGCTAGTTCGGTTTTACAATAGACACACTATACAGAGTTTTTGTTTCAGCTTGAAATTATCCCAAACTTTGGACACTTTCTGTCATTTTCTCTGGCCTATCTCTTCTCTTCACCCCTCGCTATTTTCTCTCTCTTCCTCCATTTAGCGATCCGCACTATCAAATCATGTCTTCTTCATATGTCCACAGCGTAAGCGCGTTGTGCAACAGTAATAATCTTCCATGCAAAACACAGTGCGCTGTATATAGTTCTATGGATTAAACGAAGCTTCAATACAAAGCATCGATAATTTTTAGTAATCGATTTTCTCGATGAATCGTTTCAGCTATATTCAACTGTTGCACTTTGTTTTGGATATGCTATTGATAGAATCAACATAATATGCTTTTTATTGGGTAACCAGCCTATAATCTATGTGTCCCTGTGTCATGTAGGCAATTGCTATTAAGCTATTGGCTATTATTAGGCTTCAAAAGCGAGCCTGTTGTTGTTGCTCTTACTTCTTTTCAAAAATTAATAAATCACCATGGTAACATGTTAACAAGGCAATAACAGTGTATGGTCATAGCCCTGCACCCTGTGAAGAGGTAACATTATTGCAAAAGCATACACTGTCACATATGGCACAACTCTGACAAAATAGAAGCAGATGGATTAAGATTGTTTTCTGAATCTGTTCCAGGTAGTGTCGCTGTCCAGTGCTGAAGTTTGTAAGCCTTCTGTGGCACTGTCCAGTGTTTCCTTTCATGAATCATAAGGACTGCATTGTTTAAAAAAAAACGTTTAAATAATGCATGTACAAAACGATTACACGAGTACTCGCTAGGGATGGGTATTGTTCTGATTTTATCGATACTACTACTCATCGATACTGCTTATCGGTTCGGTACTTTATCGATACTGCTTATCGGTTCGGTACTTTATCGATACTCTTATCGGTTCTTTTGGATTATTATCCTCCGTCATCCGGTTGCGGTTCTGTTTCCCGTCCAAACTCTCCACGGTGCAAACCCCTAATACTGTCTCCACCACGTTTGCACCCATTGTCATTTACGCAATTATTCTTTGTAAAATACGCAAATTAGTTTAGTAACGTTACATCCGGTCCCAAGAGTAGTGCATCGAGTGTCTGTCAGACGGTAGACATGAACACTCCTGCTAAGGAACACCACACTGCCTTGCTAGCTTCTCTCATTGACTCAGTTCAAATAGCTGCTAACACTGGTTGATGTTACTGTAGCTTCCGTTAGCTAGCAAATGTCAGCTAACCGCTAGCGAGCATAAAGAGTGACCTGTAATTCAACATAGAGAAAATGAAGACTGGTGACGATTCTAAATGTGTTTTATTGTATTGAGTGGTAGAAGTGTCCCCCCCCGTCCCCCCTGGGATTTCCGCGTATGATTGTACCCATATGTGTGTGTGTGAGCGAGTGTGTGTGTCAGCACTTCCCCGCCTCTGGCACAGAATGAGAGAGAGACAGAGAGATAGAGACATCGGCAAACAAGATTATGTTCGCAAGGTTTAAATTCCTCGGAAAACACATTTGCCACAATATGAATCTCACTCCATAATGTCTCGAGTACCTACCGATAGCGGAACCGATAACGTTGGATCTTATCAATACTCCGATTTTTACTAATTTTGAACCGGTTCCCATTTAGATTCCCGGGGGGGGCATACCTAGGAATCTATATTTGATTGGATTTTGGATTCTTGTTGTTATGATACAGTAGTGATGTTTGTCTGTTTGGTTCCTACCATCTTTTAGTACCCGCGTTTTCATTCTAGCCATCTAATCTGTAACTGATTTACACCTGAGCCCCTTTCATACATGAATCCCGTAATATTGGCAGTTTTTCTGGTAAAGATAGCCGTTGCTGTTGTTCACAGAAGAAATGCCTTTCCGCCTTTCTAATGTAACGCTGCCATTCACACAATGCTGGCAATATGGGTGGGTGAAGACAATTGTCACAGTGCTATACTGCCAATTATGCTACTCATGTGGAGCTCTCTTATTTCCACGTCTGTCCAATTCAACATTTTTGCCAATCCTTTGTCAAAAAAAGCTACAGCCCATTGTATAGTGGTTTTGTATTTCCCCCCTACATGTGGGTCTTTACATGGCACAGCTGGCACGGAATAAACCCATCACCTCCTTTAGAACTTTGTGATTAACTCACATATCAACAACAAAATCAGTGTCCTAACGTTGTGCGTAGGGCTGAAACGATTCATCGTGAAAATCGAGAAACTCTATTACTAAAAATAATTGATGCAAATTCTTTGTATCGAAGCTTTGTTTAATCCATAGAACTATATACAGCACACTGTATTTCGCATGGATGATTATTACTGTTGCACAACACGCTTACGCTGTGGACCCATAAAGAAGACATGATTTGGTCGCGCAAATTGCTAAATGGAGGCATGGTAGAGACATTTGAGGTGGTGTGTTCTCATGAATAACGTTCATTACATGTTGGCTTTGTAAAAGCACTCAGAAGAAAAACGTATGATGAAACTATGCGTGGACTCTTGTTCCAACCTACCTGTACACTCGTTTTTGCCTCCTACAAATACCATAAAGTAAAAGACAGTAAAGGCTTACGTTATGCCTGAGCTGTAGTTAGGTTGAAACTTGTAGTTCTGAAAGTGAAGTTGCACAACTTAAAAGGCAATGTTTATGTATTTATGTTATTATTTTAATTGATGCCTTAGTTTTAAGTTGTATGTATACCTTTTTTTAAGTAATTTGAAATTATTGTTTTTGTGTTTGTTTTTCTTTAAAACCCAGAATGTAATATGGTACTTAATGCACTAAATGCGTTTAGTTTTAACATCATATTATTGTATGCAATTTAAGTAATACAAATGTTAATTTTTCTATAAAGGAAATAAATTAGTTGTTCATTTTAAGAGACCTGTCTTATTTTCTCTTTTGTATATTTATTATTGCTCTTTAATCAAGCAAAAGTGTTTCTTATCCGATTAATCTATGGAATAATTGGTAGAATACTTATTACTAAATTTTGCAGCCTGAAGTTGTGCATGCTTGTGCCCTTGATGTTTTGGCTATTGTTCAGTCATACGGTCAATGCGGAACTTCACCAGTAACGTTACAACGTCTTGAGCAGGCAAATTACCGGAACAGATTTCATGAGTATGGGAGTCGGAAACCACTGTTTTAGGTGATTCAAAATAATTACAACTTCAACTAAGATTATATATTTTTGGTGCATTATGAAAATGAAAGCACTAATATCCATAGACAGTTCTTATTAGCTCCTTGTACCTCATTGCATTACATGAATCCTTCAATCTGCATGTCTAATGATTGAGCAGTCTTTTGACAAATATTTATTTCCTTTTGACATGGTCAGTTTTCATGGGAGCCACCCGTGCAGACTATTAGTAAACCCTTCCATTACTTTCTCCTAACTGCTGAGTGACAGGGAGAATTGAAATACTGAACTTGTTCAATCAAAACTTTTAACTGTCTTAACCCCAACCTTCTTAATTTCCTGTCTAATTGTGCTTCTGTCTGAGCTCTTGGCTTGACATTGAAGTGCATTAATGCAAGTCAGGTGTGTGTCTTAAAGCCTCAGAAATTAGAAAAACTCCAGGAAGCTGCTGTTTCAGCCCATTGATGGATGCGTTGGCGTTTTTTAGCTTTTCAGTCTTCCGAGCTTGATATGGATGATTTATGATGAGCAGCCAGAAGCACTTTCAGCCTCTTCAAAGACCAGAGACTGATTTAAGAGAGAAGGAGGTTGGAGGTTAGGTACAAGAGGTGGGTGAATCTCGCCTCCAAAGCCACTCCTCTCCCACCAACTGCAGCAATGCAATCACAGTTCCTGCTGTAATACACTTGTCAGATTGAATTGGTTTGATATTTGTGTCAGACTAAGTAGCTTGGTTAGAAGTGTACCCATTTGAGAGGTTTCCTAATAAACTTTTGTTCTGCTTATTCTTGCCATGTCTCATACATCAGACATACAGGTATAGTGGCGTCACTAAGGGCTTTCTTTCAGGGCTTAAGCCCTGAATGTTTTGAGATTAGCCGTAGATATATTTTGTAATCAAGAAATATATGTCAAGTTTGACATAGTTAAACATTTATATCGCCTGTCACTAGGGGTGGGAATCGATAGTGATGTCACGATTGAATTTCGATTCTTAGGGTCACGATTCGATTTCAGAATCTATTTTCGATTATTGACGATAATCGATTTGATTTTCAATGACTTATCCACCATTTGACTACAGTAACTCATTAAATACACCCCAAGTGCATGCCAAATGATGGCACCATGATTAAAAAACACTGAAAGCCTTCATGGCTTACCTAGCAGGGTCTGCTTCTGTTTCAGGGCATGAATCGTGGTGGTGCTGCGATGAAAGAAGCTAGTGATGCACCTGACTCTACCGATCTGTCGGGCTACTGAGGGCAATTTCAAGGCTCGCTGGCAGGCGAGGTTGAGGGTGTGTGTGTAAATCCTCATATGTAGAAAGTTCCCCAGCTGCGCAGCAACGGACATGTTTACTGTGTTGTCGGCAGGGTCCGGAATTAACTTTTTAGCTCACAGCCAAATGTCAGTAGATGAAAAATTCTACCCACCAAACATTTGTTTTTAAATGAAATGTACAGTATCAGTCAAATGTTTGGAAACACCTGCTTATACCAGTTTTTTTTATGATTAACAATGCTTTCAACTATAAACTTGTCTATAGACACTTTCTATTTCATTATATATGTGTACTTATATACGCAGATAATCAAAAGTGAATTGCATTCAAAAGTAAATTTAATGAAAAGCTCATTGGGAGAGGGGTGGTGCATTGTTTTGTTATTTAAATATATTGGTACGTACTGGCATTCATGATGACATCTATCTTAACAGATGCTCCAGGACCTGTAGAATCTTTCATATCAAAAAGAATAAATGGACCATCCACCATATTTAAAAATGCATGGCATCTAATCCTACATAAATGTCACCACATGCAGTACCAAACGGTTTTTTAAAACTTTGAATGCACTTCACTTGTGATTATGTGCATGTTAATTGGCGCCGCCGAGTGCGGCCGCCTGTTACAGCAGCTCCCGCTCGTAGTGCTACCTCTTAGCTTATCTCTTAGCCTAGTGCTTATTTCTTACTTTTAGTTTTTCCCTTGGACACTTAAACGTATCACCTAACAACATTTACAGACTTATTTTCTACACCTGAACCCACCAACCGAAGATGCTGCGCTACAGTCGAGAGGACCTACTCACGCTAAAGTCTACAGCATCAGCCCCGTCGGCAGGAATACCGACGGAGATACGTAAACACAGACACGGGGAACGAGAGCGGGACGGAAGGTGAAAGAGAGGAATAAAAGATTCAAACCTTGCCTTCCATCTGTGGCAATGGGGAACGTGAGGTCGCTGGCCAACAAGACGGACAAACTTGCAGCCCTGGTGAGCAGCCAGCGTCAGTACCGGGAGAGCAGTCTGCTGAATGGGAATATACCGGACTGTTCA
>OMOT01088827.1:0-11901 GCA_900312575.1 Acanthochaenus luetkenii | reverse complement strand
CCTAACCCCGAATTGCTCCCGTTGAGCAGGTTGGTATCTTGCATGGCTGCCTCCGCCAACGGTATGACATGTAAGTCGCTTAATGTAATGTAATGTGTAAGTCGCTTTGGATAAAAGTGTCTGCTAAATGCTGTAATGTAATGTAGAATACATACAATAATATATTATATATTTGAGAAAAGACAGCTATGTACAATATTCACACAGATATACAAACATCATCCATAGCATAACTCATAACAACAAATAACAACAGAAACCCCAGAACGGGCCTCGCCCGGTAATAAGCACCTTTTTAAAACTTGTATATTTCTCAGTAGTTACCAGCCATTCTAATTATATAAAGCGTTATTACATCTATTTTACTTGGATATTACTTAGTCATTTCCAGTCATTACTATGTAATTAACGGCCTGTAATTTAAAGGGTTACGAAATCATCTCTTTAATTTTGACTGATTGTTGAATTTCGTCACCATGTACCTCTCATTTCATAGATGTTTGTGGCTATATTTTTCCAGATAGCATATTACATGTTACACACAAGTCCCCCAAAAAGATGCAGTGCCACGTTAGCGACTGGAAGCCCTACAGAAAGTTAGTTTGCTGCTCTCCACATGGAGGTCAGAAATGAGAACATGACTGTGGACCAGCTGCACTAGATGTCACGGGAGCCTTCACAATTTATTTTAATTGGCCTTCCTTAATGCGAGCCAAGGGTAGATATCGCATGGGCTATCTGCATTCTTGCCAAGACGCCTGCAAACATTGAACTAGAAAGGAAAGCAAAAATATCATCAGAGAGGATGGCATCTATTGAGATTGGACCGCTATGGGTTTTTGAAAGCCAATATTAATCTTTGTATTGAAGCTGCTAATGGCTGGCATTTTATTTGGCCAACATTCAATATATGACATTTTATTTATCATGATTTTTTTAAGTTCAAAAAAACACAACACCGCTAGAATTGTATTCTTGTCAGGATGGTAAAGCCTCTGAAAAAGCATTTAAACCATGAAACCCAGAGTAATGACATTATTTCGGGTTAACAGCTCTTTCAGGCAGGGTGACCCCCTCTACCTTCAATGGTAGGGGACAGAACTAAAGAACTCATTTTACAACAACAACAAAAACACCATTGAACAATCAAAAGAATAGATCAAATGTGCAGATCTAACTGTATTGCAGGTTTGACAGACTGTCTGTATGTAGCTGTGGTGAAGGAGGGAGCAATATCCACAGTGTGGATTTATGCTTTTCTCAACAGCTGAGTGATTTTTGGTACTTGTTTTAAAATGGAAGGCAATTGTCTCTGAAAATTCTTCCACATGAGCTGATTCAGACTGTAATATAATCAGAATGGATTTATAATTGACTTGTACCTCACTATACTACATACATTGCAAGTGTAGACCTCAATATGATTCTCATCTGCAGATCTCTCTCTCTCTCTCTCCCTGTCTATCTCTCTCTCTCTCTCTCTCTCCCTGTCTATCTCTATCTCTCTCTCTCTCTCTCTCTCTCTCCCTCTCTCATATCTTTCAGGCATTCTGATCACAGTTCACCATGTTGAATGGCAGCTTGGCCAACAGGCGTAAATCATCAGATCAATAAGTACCTTAGATGTATATAATTTGTTGACTGTAAAAACTCTATGATTGGGCTGACGTTTCCCTGACAACCCAAATCACCTTCAAGTCCCAGGCTGCAGAATACACTGCCATGGTTTCTCATTTCTCACCAGCGGGGTCTCTGTGATCAAACACCAGACTGCAGATGTGGACGAGCAATTAGCGCTGAAAATGAATCGCATGCATCGTGTTGTCAGATTAAAAACCACAACAACAACCTTTTATCTTGTAAAAGTGAACTTTCAGAAATGAATACAAACCGTGTCATTGTCAGGAAAGTGACCATGCCATTGTGAGTGTGGGGGCTGCAGGGCGGCCTCATGGTTAGAGAGACCATCCTGTTACCAGAAGGTCATAGGTTCAATCCCCACAACTGTCAACTGAAAGCCCCTATGCCCTGACCCTTTGGCGGAAATGTGTCTCATAGGATGATACAATTAAATTCAAAATTTAACTGGCAATTTTGGCAGCCGTAAACTTTAATATGGCAAATTTGGCAGCTGTAATATGGTAGTTTTCCGCCCACATTGACCAGGAAATATAGAAATTGTCATCCGTGCATCAAAGGATGTAGGTCCTACGTGTGCCAAAACATGCTTCTGACAATCAGGCCTAGAATGTGAAACAATCGATGCAATGAAAAGTCTGTATGAATCATTTGTGAACACAGGTTTCCTTGGCCTGGAAAAATGGGCTCAAGCTAGAATTACAGAGGAAGGAGAACTTGTGGAATACAATGTATACACACACACATCCATAACACTGTGTTCCCATTTCCTCGTTCATTACCTCCCTCTTGCACAAACTTTCTTTGTTAAACTATCAACCAGGCAACAAATCATGATCGCTTTGTTGTTATGGTTTTGTTTCGTTTTGTATTTTTCTCAACACGTTTTATGTCAGTGGGAATTTGACAGTCATTAGCGGAGCTGACGTCTCACGCCCACTTCAAGCTGGGAGACAAACCCCGCGTTCCTCTCCCTTCCTATACTGTGTGTCCTTAATGAAGCAGGATTGATGGCACGCCGGCGGAAAACACAGCTCACCTCATCAGCGACCGGCCCAGGGAGGGACGCTCTCCAATAAATAGTGCGGTAAACACACAATTAAGGGCCCACATATCACCTCCCCGTTATTACGTCCTACCAGTTAACCATCAGGGGTGACCTCCTCATTTGTGTCGCTTTACGCCTGTAATCAGTAATTTAGTAATGATGTGCCGAGCCTCAGCCGCAGACTCAATAACCAGTGAGAGGGATGTTACTGGATGATGCTGTTTTTTTAGTGACACATAGCAGTGTGAGTGGGAATATTCTACCATTGGTGAAATACTATTGGTGTATATTCCTGTATAGTATTCATATATTGTTCTTTTATTCATATTTAGTGTGTATATATATATATATATACAGTATCTGTGGCCCCCAGAGTGAATTGAATCATTCAATGTGACTCCCTTCTCCCACTGATACATCTGTACATGAATCTATAAATATAATGTGGTGAAAATCCCTTCCACAGCATAGTGTGCTGTGTGAGCCAAAACACTGTATGGTGAAACACTTTCTACAGTAAATGCATGTGCAAAAACACTGCAAGGCGATGCGGTGCGTGCAACCGAGTGCAATGTGTGTGCAGACAACATTTTGCCATCTTGAGTTGGTTTGGCCTTTCCACTGAAGGTCCCTATGTGGAAAGGATTCATAAGAACTTTGTGGATTTCTGTTGTTGGAAGCGAAGTATTAAGCTTGGGTCCAAACACAGAAGTATATCATATATGCAGCGCACATTACAAAATATGCTGATAACGGTGTAAAGAACATAAAGTATTTGTAAGAACGTGCTGACATTCATGTAAAATATTCATGACAATGTGGTCACGTTCATCTAAGATTCGTTGAAAACCTATCTTATCTCGTCCATATTCACAGGAAAGGACCGCAAATGAATAGACGTCGGCAGTGTTTGAGAGAGCCTGGTCGTGAATTAAACAGCTACGAGACAACAATACCATTTAACTGATGTCCTGCTATATAGGCCAATAAAGGGAACCAGAGCCAGAGCGCTCATCTGCTCCAGCACACCCTTTAATATTGATAATGTTTCAAGCTCCAGGCCTTCTCTTCAAGCCAAACTCAAGAGCCCTCAGGCTGAAGGCAGAGTCAAAACGAAAGGTACGCTGGAGCAAGTGAGCGTGCATTTATTGTCTATTTTTAGCACCGCAACCCCATACAAAGTGATGAGCATATTCACCAAAACCAGGCTACTATCTAAAGTCAAGCCCAACGCCTGCTGCCGTTATGTTTGACTGCCATCTAGTGTCTTAAGGTTTGCAAGTGGAATGGAACGAGGACTTTGAGCTGAAAGTGTCCTTTTGGGCATAAAATGGGTTCTACGTGTCGAATCAAAGCTCTTAATGGCATCTACCTTGTACCAAAAGCACGTACCAAACATGGAGTGTCATTACGCTGCTTTTCGAGTGACATTTTTAAAGACGGCATTGTTTTAACAGAAGCAAGGAGGCAAGTGCCACGTGAGACCTGTCTTTGGAGGTACTGCTCCCATCGCAGTGTTTTCAGAGGCGGTCGGTACTTCTGCGCGTGAGAGAAACAAGAATTGTTCCATGCAACTTGAGCTTATAGTTGACTGACTCGGTGTCTATACACTGATCATCTCTTTCTTCTAAGCAACAAGTTACCGCAGCTGTTAGATGAAGGAGTCAAGGCTGTGCTGAACAGCACTGGAGTCAAAATAGAACGTTTTGTATCTAGAAGTTTCCCACTTGAGTAAAGTTTCTTTCTACCACAGCTGACAGCATTTAATAGTTGAAGATGTAGAGGGTAAAACTTGATATCATGGGCCATAAATATGAGTTAAGAAGAAAAGATATACTCCGTCATTCTGTATAGACCCTTTTAGGCCCACTGGGCTCAAAGGCAGCGGCAGCTATTTAGGCTGTCCCCTGCCTTACTCTCACCAAACTGCTGTAATGCTTCCTCTGTCTCTGTCTAGCTCTATTCATCATTAAGCCACAGTAGCCCTGTTAAGAGTTGTATTGTTTTTTGTTTCAGTGGATCTACTTTACCATTGCAGATAAGGCAGGTATTAGTGTTTGCCTGAATTGGAAAAAGGAAACATTTTTCATCTGTTTTATTCAGAGTGGCATTACAAAAGAAAGTATTCATGATTAGATACAACTTGTTTCTAATGCTGTCCTGGTTCTTTTTCTTTTTTTATCACAGCTCTACCCACAGCTCTTCATGCAGCTGCAAGGAAACTCAAGTAAAATCATTCTAAAAGTCAATAATGCATTGGGTTGATTGCTGAAAAACTACAGTTGAGCGATGCCACATGAGATCAATCAGTGCTTTTCAAACAGGCTGTAAAAGTCAGAGGACTCCGCCCCGAGTGTGACTCCCTGACAGAAGGCCGGGGGGTAAAGCTCCTCAGGGTTCTCCACGCCAAGCACGTTGTCATAGAAGCTGGGAGTAAATAGGAAGACAGAGCAAGGGTGTGATTTTTGGCGTTTACTTGCTGAAAGTTACAGACAGATAAAAATACAAGGTCAAGTGATGAGGCGTATTCAAAAAAGCAAAATATTCTTCCATTCTTTTGCTTCTGCTTCAGATCAAATATTTTCTTTGGCCTGCCTATCTCAAACATAAATATCTTGAAATAATGATCATTAATATATATTTCTGTCCATGACGCCAATTTAAAAGAAAATCACATTGAATTAAATGTTATTTTATCTGATATCATTGTATGTATATCAGTGAGAACATCCATGGTTTGCTTGCTGAAAAATAAAAGTGTTTCACCAAAGTGCGTGATTGTTTTATAGACCAAAGACTAACCTTGTTATCACCCATCCAGTTTTGTCGGTGTGGTAGACGGTGGTCACAGGAATACAACCAGATATGGTGACTGACATCAGGTACTTGGCTGAATAATCACACAAGAGTGCCAAAATGAAAACCACCTTTGCAATTAACCAGCCAGATGAAAACCACAGCTCAATATATGAATTCTTGAATAATACATTAGAACCAACTGCCCCCGCTTAAAACGTTTCCTCAATCTTGCTAATTAAATGTCTGTGATGAAAGTGGTTTGTTGTTGCTTTTTAACACAGATTTCATTCATTCATTCATTCAAAGTGAGGCTAAAGCTGTAATACTGTCATGCGGCTGTTACTTTATGGTACAGAAAA
Source organism: Acanthochaenus luetkenii (assembly GCA_900312575.1). Taxonomy (NCBI): domain Eukaryota; kingdom Metazoa; phylum Chordata; class Actinopteri; order Beryciformes; family Stephanoberycidae; genus Acanthochaenus; species Acanthochaenus luetkenii. The sequence continues at coordinate 6,057 of OMOT01088827.1, read as the reverse complement.
GCAATGGGTGTTTTGCATAGGTGGGTAGATACTTCACAATTGTATACCTCATATAGTTACATATTCATGTGTCCACATACTTGCAAACATCCTATCTGGTATCTCCCAGTTAATCTTTTACATTTTACTCTACCTCTATATTTAACCAGACCGGTAGGTACAAAATCCAAATTCTTAGTTCAGATGACGGCCCTTACCCTTCTCCTCCGTCTCCCCTAACCAAGTACTGATGTCTAGTCCCTCCAAAGGGGCAGAGGAGCTGCCCAGAATGGCTGCACCCAGCAGAGTAGCATTGTGGGGGACCTCGATGGGCTGGAAGTCACCCTTCAGATGCTGCTTGATGCAGATGCGGTATTGCTCATTGATCAGATACATGAAATGCTGGTAGATGCAGGGAAATTACATGGGGAGATGCAGAGAGGAATGGGTTAGGGTGGGGATGAGTAGAATCAGAGTTTTGTAGAATGGAGCAGAGTTGTTGTTGATCATTTTGCATCCATTATTCAAGGTATACATTTTTTTTTAAATGACAACATCAAAACACAATACAGATACAGATGGAGTAACGTAATAAAAAGTTACTTTTAAGGACCTGTTTCTGTAAATACTAATGAATTGTACAATTTGACGACAAGGTCTCTGTACAACAGTCCAAGGAAGCATCGTTATCATTGATGTACCTCTTTGTAGTATAGGAGCCCATCGAAGTAGAAAGTTGTGCTGTCAAAAGTGCCAATCTCTTTGATGCGGATACGCTGGTCATATGCATCATAGATGTATTTGGCACTGGCCATCAAATTCATCTTTGGGGACATCTGTGAAAAGGACAGTTTGTTTGGAGTTACACTGACTCTTTACCTGTTAAATAATTAGGATAACACTTTTGCTTCTATGGTAGTAGTCTATGGCAGTATGGTAGTCAAAAGTATTATATGGATAATCATTAACAGGCATAAAGCCCTATATCAGTAACAACACTAAATTGCAGCCATGATGTGATAGATCCTAGTTTCCTTCATTAGGAGACAAGCCATGTTAGTCTGATATAAGAGCTTCTAATATCGTCCAATCCTAACATCATCATTTACCGAATGCACTTTCCAGGATTTCTGAGCTATTGATTGTAACTTGATAAATATGTCATCTGAAAGAAACACTTGCCACAGAAAAATGTCCAGTCAGAAGAGGTGGAGATCCTGTTAGAGATAAGGAGTCTTTAGTAAAAAACATTTTCATGTATAGAAAACAAGTGAATTAATGATGCAATTGAATTATTTGTTGCATATCCTGTGCAACTATTGTATGCAAAACGACTACAGTATTCGCATTAAATACTAAATGTTGTGTGGTTAATACTTGGATTGCATTCAGTTGTCTTATTCGATATGTTACAACAAATGTACTCGGAAAAGCATAACCTCACATACAATACAATATTTAAGTAGAGCATAAAATGCAGATTTTCTCTTTTCTTTGACTCACTGCAATGGTGAGGAGGTTCCTGGGCGAAACATCCCACTTCCAGGCAGATCAAGAGTACGACGATGGGTTTGATCATTCTCTCTCTCCCAACACACTATCACAACATGCAGGAGACACACACTCCAAATCACTTCCTTATAAACAGTATCTAGTGGGCAGTTCTAAAAAGAGGGCGGTGGGCAGGTATTTCATCCATCCGTTTCATTTTGCTTACAATTTCCCACTGCAGCGGACATTTCAATATCAGATCCAGTTCACCGGTGTTTACCGAGCCGCCAAGACCTAACATGACCTTGGCTATGTTATCCATAAGAAGCTGAAAGGTAAAACACTCATGACATTAAGTAAACTGAGTGGTTCCATTCTGGCTTCAGCTATTGTCTAGAACTGCAATCACAACCTATGTGTGCTTTTGTTCTAAGAAACCACATGTTTTCGCCCCGTGAGTATAAAAGGCCAACGCTATCTCAATCACAACCTGATAAGATTGTTAAAGGCTACATTTGTTAAAGGGCCAAACTCACAACGTGGAAAAAAATCATTTCAGGGCTAAGCAGGTCTATTACACAATAGATAAGAGGGAAATCATATTTTTCATCTACTTATTTGGTGAGAGGAGAGTTGACTTGTTAAATGAAGGGTCTTGCATTTGAGGGGATAAAGAGAATCACCTATACTACTGGTTTATGTCATGTGTTGACATGTCCACAAGCCAGAATCACAATGTAGCAGAAGATGAATAGTACTGAAGATACTGAGTTGATGTTACTGTGGCAAAGAAAACAGCGTTAAAGCATCATCATAGTCTGGTAGAGGGTTGGGTTGTGAAGTTACCTTGCCATGATGTAACTCCAAATATTGGTGAGATATCTTCAGTAGTTGATTAAAACTTTATCATCCAAGACTGTGTTGATGTATCTCCCCACACACACACATGACACGGAGAAACAGGTCACAAAGTCACACTTTTAGCACACGAACGAAAACTAAGCGGATTCTGCTGATGGGTAAAATAACGTGTTTTGGAAATACAAATGTCAACTTTGTGTTGATTTTACTATTTTAATTAGGAAGACGATCCGAGAGGAATCACCGTGTTAGTTATTGCGTGTGTAAGAAACGACCTGATTGGTCCAAATGTCCACACCCACTCCTGAACCAATAACAACCAGAACTTCTTCCTAATTAAAATAGTAAAATCAACACGAAGTTGACATTTTTATTTAAAATAAAAAAACACTGTCAGGTTTTGTTAATTTATACTTTGGCAGAATCCACTTTGTTGTCGTTTGTTTGTGAGCTGAAGTGTGACGTTGAGACCTGTTTCTCTGTGCCATGTATGTGTGTGGGGAGAGAAATCAACACGATTTTGGATTAACAAGTTTTACTCTCTGGAGCAACTATTGAAGAAATCTCCAAATAGTTGGAGTTACATTATGGAAAGGTAACTACACAACCCAAACCTTTACCAGACTATGATGATGCTTTAAATGTATATAAGGTGCATGTTAATATCCACCACCCCTTGAGATTTGAAATTATCTATTTATTATTTTATTTTATTTTATTTTAAAAGGCTTTTTGCCCTTCTAACCTGTATGGCCATTCTCTGGCTTGTTGCAGGTCTCATACTGTCCAACTAAAGATAATCTACGGTAATCTTATCTCAGACAAAGTGATTGAATACCCTCTAAAGTTTCCGGTGCCTTTATAATGAGGTGTGGTATTTAGGTCACACAATGCAATGTTGGCTTTGGTGGCTCCAGAGTGTAGATATTGGACATGAGATTATATAAAGCAAAGGACACAAACAGTAGCCATGACCCAACAAACAATGTGCTGAGTTGAGCTGAGTTGACCCAGGCTCAAGTATGTCTTGTGGTTTTAAGGTAACTTGACCGACAGGCTCAACAGTGGGCACACTGGAGGTCTGCTTACCGCCCGGCATGCAGGGAACGTGCCCCGGGGCCCCTGGACTTGCAGGGCCCAAACTTTTCAAAGTACCACATCCATGTTCAATACATTTTGCAACATAATTCCCTAATTCAATTGAAATGTGCCCAGATGGGACCCAGACAGACCCCATGGGTCCCAATTTCGAATGACTATGGGGGTCCTGGATTCTTTATTTTTGTGGCATAGGTTGCACAGCTTATATGTATGCAGCTTATTAGTCATCCTGTCCTTATGATCACTGTCGTGCAACTTGACATCATTTCCATCAACCCTCTGCCTAGGGACTGATATAGAATGCCATGAACTACCTGGTAGGATAGTAAAGCCAAGGACCGGGGTTGGAAAGCAGTGGATTCTATCATGAACCATCTCATGGGCAACTGTGAATTTACCATGACCATGTGCACCAACTGCAAACAAAATTCATATTGGGACTAATAGATAGCCAGACCGACGACAGACATGTTTCATGAAGTTTGGAAATGCAGTTGATGAGTTACGGTTAATTTTGTGTTAGACGGTAGCCATAGTCAGGTTGATCATTTAATTAGAGCCATATTGCTCATCGTACAGTCCTAAACATATGCCTATTGCTCTTGGCAGATTATGACTTCATAAAAGACTGAATTTGAACCCATGATCTTCACCATGAAACACCTCTGATAGATCGCTTGAGGAGAACACAAGTAAAGGGAGAAGTGTTGTGATACTGCAGCCTATGATTCAAAGCGCTAACCACTTTATAGAACTTCATCATGCTCTCCATTAAAGAATAAATCAATACTAAATCACATGGGGTAGACGTCTGCTGCTACACTGCTATTATTTATTTATTGGCCTAAGTGTAGTGAAGTTGCTTGTTATGGCGCCACCATGCGGTCAATTGATGTCGTTTTGTTGCCTGATTGGTGATAAATATGGTTGCCCTAGGGATGGCAACCTAGGGCATCCGGTTTCTGAGGCGCAGACATTTTCAGCGGAGAAAAACAAGACAGAGAGAAAGAAAACATAAAGAATTCCAGCAAATGCAATGGGGTTCCTATGGCGGTTGGACCCCTAAAAAGCTGCCGCGAGTGTCGGACGGTGACCACTAGATGCCGCCGTTGCTCTCCTTTGCTATTTCTAGTTCCGCTCTGCTCCACTCGTCCGTCTGCCGCGTGGTCACGTGACACATCTGTCAGGGGCCAGCATGACGGACATGCATGTGGAACCTCAAAACAAACCGCAACGATTCTTCAGCTAGCCCGCCGTCAGAAACATCGACACCGCGCGGAAAGCCGGGCCACCGGTGCCCGAATACACCGCAGGATGGACGAGGAGAACAAGCTGCAGTTCCCGTCCCTGCCCGCGTCCAGGGAGGACCTTCTGGTGGGTCATGTGTGTTTGCTAACGTTAGCTAACGTCGCCACCAGTAGTCGTAGCCCTGCTGCTTACCAGCCACGGAACGCTGTCGGGACGAAAGTGCTCGTGTTTTCTTTTGGACATAACCCACCGCTGTCGATCTATGAAATCCGCCGTATTTCATGCGGGGGATACGTGCGTGTCGGTGTCCGCGTGCCCTACGCTGTTGCCTGTGCTCACACGGAGTAGCCTAGCTTCCTGACATTAGCCACGTAGCAAGTCGGCGTTCGTAGCCACACGGGGCGACTGAAGCTGCGTTTGAACCGTAATCACGAGCAGCTGCTAACATGTCTCGTCTCCTATCCCACAGGACTGGGCGTATCCGATGCGACGGGAGATGCAGGTACGTAACACGGTCCCGTTTCGGCCGCATGTCTCGACGCTTCTCTCTGTGTTAGGCTCGTTTCCCCCAGCTGGAGCGACACTTCCCCGTCAGCTTTACCGTGTGCGTGGTTGTTGGTACACGCGTCAAAGAAACAGACTAGACATGTTGATTCGTTGAATTTATCTGGTACAAATGTATACATGTAAATAACATACAATATATAAATAACAGGGATGTTGTTTTGGGGCTTTGTCTTTACGTTTACACCCTGGGTTTGGTGTGCACACTAGTGATGTGTCGTTCGCGAACGAGCCGGCTCTTTGAGGTGAACGTTGGGAGCCGACTCGCATAACTGAAGAGCCGGCTCTTTTTCTAAATGAACACAAGACAATAGATCCTTTGATGTCTGAGTTAGATGCGATCCTACGACGGTAATAACGATTTAGAGCCAAATCTAGCAGGAATGGTGAGATATTAGTTTGACTCCGTGTGTGTAGGCAGCGTGAGAGCGAGGCTCTGAATGTGTTGCTGCTTGGTTTGATGTACGTGGTGTTGAATAGACTGAATAAACTGCACTGAAGTGTTGTTATATGTGTTCTCATCTGACGACTGTATGATACGGATTAATAAATGAATGAATCAGTCAATAAATCAGTCAATCCGTGCGCAAATGTAAATCTTGAAAGAGAGATGTGCTATTGCAATATTATATTATATTTTATGAATGTGTTTTCATTTGACATGTTCAACTATGCACTGTGTTTATTGTGCAATTTATTTCAAGACATAAAAATGCCCTACTTTCAATGCACATGTGTAATAGCGTCTTACTGTTTTTACACTTATTTAAATCGTTTTTATAACAAACTAAATGTAAAATAATGTTATTTTGG
>OMOT01088826.1:3916-14771 GCA_900312575.1 Acanthochaenus luetkenii | reverse complement strand
AACCAGGGATATCCACACAAATGTACACCACACACACACACATGTACACACGGGTAGATGGGGGTTAACGCATCTCCATTGATACGTGTGCGTAGTAACTGGCTTATAAACCACGTTTGTCAGCGACAGGGCTCGTAGATCTGACACCTCTAAGTATGAATGGTACCACTTACACTATGTTAAATACCTCAGTTACTTCACGGTGTTTGAATTTTGGTGTGTACCCGCGGTTAACCGTAACATGACGTCATAGCCATAGAGGCCAATGACACTGGTCGGAAACTCAGGCAGCTGCTAGTAAGTAAGCAAGCAGTTATTAAGGATCAATGCTAGGAGGTAAGTATAGGTTCGAATATAATATAATATACTTATAACAAACGTTTTCATAAAATAAACTAGTGTCATGAAATTCTAATAAAACAGCCTTCCAATCATGGAGTGTTTTTGTTATCGTGACAGACCTTCAACTGTCCTGATTATGTCGTGTGAGGTGCCTCTCCTGACTATAACTAGGGTAGGCTACTATTATTAACCTGTACTGATTGATTCCTGTTGCTACAGCTGCTCACCCAATCAGCAGGCATCATTTTAAAATGTAATTTAATTCGTCTTAAATGGATCATGTTTCATTTTCGTGTACACATTAAACGTTTACACACCCCCATCCCTAATGTGCATGTCTGCATATGTTGGGGAGTACTGTTGTGTGTATCGTGCCATCATTAGATTTACTGCATGCAATAAACGTACCGTGGTTGGCCTGAAAGACCCTTGCAAACATCTACATTGGGGGACTCAAACCCCCCCAAACACACACACACACACACACGCCCTTTGATGACAGTGGTGTGGATCTCTGCTCTCCAATCACCTCTTTCTGGGCACTAAATAAAGACAGTCCCAGCTTAACTTGCTGCTAAATAAGGCCCCTCCAGCTTCTCATAAGAAGACTCAGACAGATTTACTGTTGCATCAAGGCAACCGCATTTTAGCCTGTCCTCCACTCCCACCAAATGTAATGGATCCATGGTTATTTCAGACAGACGAGAAGTGAAAGAGAGTGGCGCACCGTGTTATTTTGAGTATTTGTAGGCATTGATGTATTCATCAGAACGAGTGGTGACTAGCAATAGTTGACTTGTTATCTGTGTTAGTTGGTTTTACGATGGCAGAATGTGTTAGCCATCTGCTCCTAACTTGGCGTAAACATTGATATCAAAGTCAGTCTGATAGCAACAGTAGATTCGCTTTACTGCTGTCAGCATGGATGAGAGTCAAGTGGCACTTGGCTCTCTGAGAAAGAGGGTCTAAAGCATATTATACATGTTTTTTTATCACTTAAAGGATACGTTTGCTAATTTGGACCTTAGACCCTATTTGCAGACTTTCTACTATGCAACTGACTCGTAGACACCATAATTTCACTGATCGGTTCAGTATTGAGCTTTCCACAGTTTTCTTGCAGGCTCTTACTGGGCTACAATAGAAGTCTATTGGGCAATCTTAAATGCTTTGGAAAAACTATGGTAAATGTGCTTTTCCGAGACTGGAAGCTCAGTGTGCATTCTTACAGGTCTCAGTATGCTGTGCTTGGCATGGCCTGGACATATGTATTCCCCTGGCTTGTTTTCTCGGCTCCGCTGAGGAATGTCTGTCGGGGGAGGGGAGTGTGAAGTACCAGCTGTTTACAAAATGGTATCTAGGTGAGCAGCCTGCATTTGTTTACCTGCAGTAACGTAGGCTACTATTAGCACAAATAACTTGGACGATGGATTCTTATAATGATTACAAAAAGGAATAATTATACTTTCACTTTGACGGCAGTGGCTACCGGTTTGAGCCAGAATACACGGACACGGAACTCCAAGAGATGGATGAGAAGAGAGAGAGGCTGAAGAAGGTGCACAGCCATCCGAAGTTGCAGCCGAGGCTAGACCAATAATTTCAGGGGTTCTTGCAAGAGGTGCAAGCAGATGCCCAGAGAGGAGGAAAGTTTGTGTTGTAGGGAGTGAGATCTGTTGCTACAGAATCCCATTGAAAACCTGGATGTATCTGTGGATGACACAGGATCATCTCCAGCGTGCTCAACCGATGCCATGGACTTTCAAGCGCTAATGAACCGGGCAGTTTTAGAAACCTTCTTCCACTTCCCCAAAATCAATTGGGAGGAAGAGGCCCAGGCCAGAGAGACTGAACAGACAACTCTCAATTCTGTAAGTAATCCTTGCTATTTGGATAATACTGTGTTTTAGGAATCTGTAATTTGAGTAGCTAGAGTGCGGATGTTTGCGGTGCGAAGTTCAGTTGGCGAAATAGTTCTGTTTCAAATAGAACTGTTGTTTCAACATTCGGTTTGCGATAGCCTACATTTCACATGAGAACATACTTAGAACTGTAAGAATACACAGTGAGCTTCCCGTCTCGGAAAAGCACATTTATTGTAGTTTTTACAAAGCATTTAAGATTGCCCAAAAGTCTTCTATTGTAGCCCGGTAAGAGTCAGCTCAATACTGAACCGATCAGTGAAATGATGGTCTCTATGTATCAGTTGCATAGTAGAAAGGTCTAAGGTCAAAAATAGCAAACTTATCCTTTAACACACGCACATGTACACACACATACACACCACATTAAACTATATTGGAGTACCAGGGTCCTGCCGGGAAGCAGAGGAAAAGGGAGAAGCTCAATGTCAGGAAATTAGGGGGGGGAGTGACTGTTAAATAGGGTCTGGTGTGTGTTAGTATCCCTCTGTGTCTGAGTGTGCATGTGTGTATGTGTTTGTGTGTGTATGTGTGTGTGAGAGAGAGAGGGACGCTGAAATAGTTCTGTGGGTTTCAGAGTGAAGAGGAATAATTAATTGGGTGGTTTTCCGTTTTCTGACCATTCTCACTGATACACACACACACGTGCACTAGAGGTCTGCACGGACCTAACATTTTGGCCGTAGCCTGGCCCTGGCCCTTGACCTTCAGGCCCGAGCCCTAAAGCTTATGAGGATTCTCGGTCCTATCCGGAACAGAGCCCGATGCTTACGCGTGTCCAAATTGTGGAAGGGGGGGTTCCCAACAACATAAATGCCTAACAATGAGTTTGAACCAATTAAAATACGAAATCAACACCACAAAACATAGTAGTTTTTATTAATAAGCCTATCCAGTTTAAGGCCCGAGCCCTAACTAGTGGCGTGTAAATCGGCCTGAAACCCGGCCCTAATCTGTCATTAGCGCCGGGCCCCGTTGGGCTCTGGCCTTGTTGCAGACCTCTAGTGTGCACCACAAACACACATGCATGACTAACGGAGCGCACCCTGTGCGCGCGCTTGTGCGTGCACGCGAGCATGCATTATGTTGTGTAGATAAGGGTATCAGTATACCACTTTTCCACACCAGGGCCAAATGGGACTTGGCAGTACCAGGGCTCCAAACTCTTCTTACACAGAATTGAAAGCACTATGGCTTTTAACTCTATAATTAAGCTGACAAGTTATCCATGTTGGTGACAAAATGAGAAAACAACGCAAAAATATTATTTAGGAAGAGACTGAGGGACATTAATCATGAGTGTGTCCCTGGTTGGCCCTATTTAGTGTTGTAGTGGAAACCTGGCTAATGAGTGAAACAGGACACGGCTAATCTTGTTATCTCTTGTCCAGTCTGTGTGTGTATGTGTGTGTGTGTGAGTGTGAGATTGCCTCTCCTCTGGCTATGTCTTCTGTTTCAGCTGGACTGGACATTATGCTTTGCATGGTATGTTTCCCTCCATGTCTGTACTTCCTAAGCAAACACACACACGGACAAAGCTTGTTTTTCTAACTGTCCTCACTGTATTCAAAGCTCGCTGGACAAACTGTCATACTTGGCACATAACACTAACCTCTCAGTCACACACACACACGCGCGCACATACCGATGTTTTGAGATGTTGATGAGTGAAACCAGCGTCTTTGTGTGTGAACAGCGGCAGCCACGGTGTCTTCTGACTGTTTGTGTTTGTGTCTGAGTGCGTTCTAAATGGAGATTGCTTCATATCTGGTACATTCCTCTGTGATCTGTCTGCTCCCCATCCAGCACACTCTCATCACTGTGGTAGCTGACCCACTTGTAGGAGAAAGACTCAGGGTTTACAGCTTTGTCTGTGCATGTGTGTTTATGTATAGGGTAAGCATAGAATGTTTTAGGGACTAGTGACTTGTGAGTGTATGTGTTAGCAGGTACATGTACGCTCGCTGATTTATAAGCTAGTGAAGTTTTAGCGACGTGTGTGTGGGTGTGTATTGAGACTTAGAGTGGATCTTTGCCAGGGTTTAGGGCTTGGCTGAGAACACGCCTCAAACCAGTTTACTCTGGTTGTGTAGTGGAGAAGTCTGGGGGCAGGACAAGGACCTCTTAAAGCTGCAGATCATGTGTATCTCTGCCTGTGTCTGTGTGTGTGTGTGTGTGTGTACATATTTTGCATGTGGTGAGATGTGTGTTAGCTAGATATTCTAGATATTCACCTCACTGTGTTGGCATTGACAGAATGTTTTGTTTTAGTTTTTTACATGCAAGTGTGTGTGCGCGCGCACCCAATTGTGTGTGTATGTGTGTGTGAGTTCCTGGCCTTGCCTTAAGTAATTTCCCCCACACTTCACTTTTGAGGATGGTATGAACAGAAGTGAAGAAAGCAGAGGAGAATAGATTGAGAGAATAAGTCTGTGTGGAGAGGAGAAGTCCGCACTTCACTGCAGAATGACCCAAATGATTGTGGGCTTGCTCACTTTTTTATTAGATTACCGGACGTCAAAGCACACACCATGGGCTTACTGTGTATGTATGTATGTGTGTAGTGTGTGTGTGTGTGTGTGTGGGAGCAGTATAAATACGGTTAGAGCTGAGAGTCGACTGCTCAGGGAGGATAAAGCATTTCTCTCTCTCTCTAAATGATGTTGCACAAGCAGTACATGAACACGCTACGATATCCACTCTACACACATGCGCGCGCACACGCACACACACACACACACAAAAGCTGTAACTCTCCCAAGATATATGTACAACCATGTATCTCACTTTACACTGGCTACTTGTTTTGGGATGGTCATCTGAATGTCATCTTAACATCACTTGTGATTTTTTTGGAGGGGCTAAGGGGAATTTCAGCTTTCTCTGGGGACTTGGCCAGACCATTTATTATTGCAACACAATTTTCCACTGCTCTATAAAACAGATATTTTGTCTGGACAAAGTTAGGCTGAGTTAGATTTGGTCAGGCATTTCCTGGGTTCCAGGTTAGGGGGAGACAAGGACATTGATGATAATCCACTTTTGACTTTTCTCTGTGTGGTCAAACTATATTTGTCTGTTTTGCAGGAAGCCCTCAGGTCACGCTGATAAGGAGGTGATGGCTGCCACCGTCCTGACCTCACTGTCCACATCCCCTTTGGTGCTCCACCCTGCCGCCACACTCACAGGTAACAAAACTGCCTCAGTGCCTACTGTGTTCAACCTTACACACACCTGCAGGAGAGGTTACTCTACCAAACACTGACTCACCCACTGTTGGGGGGAATCAAGGTCACTGACTTCAAATCAGGCTGAAGGTAGGTCACTCTCAGGCCAAGTCCACACAAATTCGGGTACATTTTAAAATGCAGTTTTCATGTCGAAAAGTCGGATTAGTGTGGACTAGGCCTCAGTTATGTGAAGCTGGGGACAGTGGGGAGGAAAATTCCCAATGAATCAGATGAGGTTAGTTCACTCTGACAGACAAAGCTGCTGAGTAGATTATGTGTTAAGGACAGCTGTTTGCATCCAATGGGAGTCTATTATCAGCAGTAGCCTCTTATCTCTGTATCTATATTTTTATCAACGCCCAGCACTTCTTACCAAGTGCTCAGCCTTGACTTGTCACCATAGCTCCTGTTGCTGTAGCTATCATTGCTGCGGCTGCCATCGCCATGCCAACCTCAGCAGACGGTCAAAGTCCTGTTGGCTATTTTCGTCACGGCATTATAGCAAGGCTACTGATTGTGTTTTCAGTCAGGCAAACATGTTGTGATTCAGCCCCGTAAAGACTAGGGGCACCTTATTTGACACTGCTATACCAACGGGGTCGAAGTGCAAATTAATCTACAGCGACGTAGGTTTTCATTGTTTTCAGTCATTAGATCTTGTCTGCTAAGAGGGTGATGTGGGTGGTTTGGGAGGAGCTAAGCTTGATGAAACAAGTGTGGAGGAGTGGGTTGTTGGTTAGTGCTGATAAGTTTGATTACATCGCAGTATGATCAACCCCCATGAAATAGGAATGACTCAATCTCTGCAAATCTGCAATTATATCACTGAACAGATCTTATTGCATTCGCGTTACTTACAAATGAAATGTTCATTCTGTAACTGTATAGAGGAGCATTTAAACCAACTCCTAACACCACTCACTCCCCACCCCTGTCACTCCTTGTAATGGTATTAGCTTGAAAATGAAAATGTGTTTTGTATAATTTGTATAATTCTTTGTTCCTAGTTTTGTTCTTACAATTTTTTATCCTAATCATATCCTTTTGGAGGTTGGAGGCTTCAAGCTGTGATTGGTTTAAGTGTTATGGGGATCACACACGGCCCACACATGGGCCTTAGTAATTCTGTATTGTAATACAGTACCGGTAACCCTCCTATACACATTGATCTACGCTAGACATGAACACAGATTCCACTCCTTACATTTCCATAGAAACAGTTATTGGTCGATTTGAGTTAATCCCCATCATACATGATATTAAGCTTGGCTCTATCTTGGGTTTTAGGTTTAGTTTTTTCATTATGTTTCAACACATCAAAAGTCAGATCAAGCCAGCGCAATTATGGAGTCTTATAGGTTAAGCATTATTGGATTGGTCAAAAGGCCACAGAGTATAGAAAAGGTTTGTGGGCTATGAGTGAGAGAAAGGTATTATAGTACCTTCCTTGTCCAGGAAATTAACGCTGTGTTGGACATGGTATGCAGAGCTTAGTATATCTGAATCAAAAATTTGAGGATAATAAAGTGTTTGTCTACTGTAATTCAGATAAAAAGGACATAAAAATGAATGCGTCAAACAGGCTGTCACGTTTCATCAGTTTCCATTTCAAACTTTAATGCAAACCTTAATATTTAATTATTTTGATACATATTGTGGTCATTAATCATGATTTTTAGTCTTGATGGTTTGACAAATTATTTGTCTGCTCTTTTTGTCATCTTATATCAATCTCTCAACTCTTTTCAACTACAGTGGACACGATTATACATGATTAATTGTTCATTCCTAGGTTCCCTACTAAAACAATTTCTCCAAAATCTTATGTACAAGTGTGGTAAACAATAAATCTTCATAAAATGTTGTGCTATTCAATAACAGTTAAGTAGTACATATACCCAACCTACTTTGGCCTTTGTACATATTGTCCCAACATTTTTTATTGTTTTTATTACAGAGTAGTACACTCACCTTCCAATTATACACATACTCACCTTCCAATTTCCCCCACCCAAAAAAGTTGTCTGTCTTCAAACATAAAACAGCTACTTTTTTGGCCTGTATTACCATCAAAGGTGCCTTTCTGTTGTCTCTAGTTGATAAACTGAAGTTGTGTGGATTTTGTTTTTTGAAGCTGTAGTCCCAGAGTCAGCCAGCAGGGGCTGGAAAGAGGTGCTGTCGACCAGTTACAGCAGTTCGACCAGTGGCACCTGGAGCTGGGATGCCAGCGACCAATCAGTGCCCTCCACACCGTCCCCACCCCTCTCCAATGATGCCAACAAGAACTTCCTGCTCTCATCCCAGGGTAATGATGTCAACGAGGATGTCACAGAGAGCACGCACTTCCTGTTTGAGGACCCCATACCCCGGAAGCGAAAGGTAAGGATGGGGATCTAATGCCACATTCACATCATGTCAGAAGAAGCAGAAGAATGGGATGACGTCTCTTTGCTACATACAAGTTGGAACTGTTTACGTGTTTAACCCATTGGAACGCCCACATCCAGTAATTTGAATTCATAAATGTAAAATAAACTATAGACGAACTACAGCAGATATTTATCGGTTTCTGCAAGTAGAGTTTATGTGAGTATAATTGATCATTTAGATTTTCATCATTTTGTACTGCCGGCATCAATGGATCTGCTACAATGTTTGCTTCTTCGATTGCCACACGTCCGCAATTCGTGACACCAAGTGGGAGATATTGAAGTCTCCAAAACGTTCCCACATGTCCTACTTGCAATAATCACTAGGAGGCTGCTTTCAGTCAGCAGCTTTGGTCATTAACTGTTTCACTAAAAAGAGTATATGTTCTAGTCACATAAAATATGGAATTGTATGAGTGACTGTGTTGTGCTGTAGGGTTTGCAGGTCAATGCTACCTGTAAATATAGCAAAAAGACATTGTCTAGTCCAGTCGTTTTCAACCCTGATCCTCAGGACCCAGAGCCCTGCTGGTTTTCATTCTAGTCATCTAATCAGGGATTGATTTACACCTGGGACGCAGGGGAATGCAATTAACTACCTGGCTGGATAGATAACCAGCAGTACTCTGTGTCCCGACTCCCGAGGACCAGGACTGACAACCATTGACTTAAACCAATGATTTAGCACAGATTGAGTAATAGTTCAGGGCCACAGTTGTAGAGACACCTCTCTGGTGTGCTGTTCCTATAAAGTAGTAGTAGGGGCTTTGGAAAATCCACCAGAAACATTCAGGAAACGTAAGCGCTGTGCGATTTAAGAGCCCCTCACATAAGGCCTGTCACTCTCTCTGCCTCTGTGGATGATGGATTATGGTCTCTCTTTCACTACTCCCCTTCTCGTCTCATATTGTGGAAACATTCCAGAACGTCAAAGGGGTTTCACTATCAAGACGCTTTATATCGCCGTGTCAGTCACCTCTGAGAATGTAGGAGAGGAGGTATAACAGTGTCCATGCGGGGGAGGGAGGAACAGGAGGATGTAACAAAAGGTTCAAGAGATGCATGAAAAGGAGGACAGAGACACCCTGAAAAGAGGATGGAAGCTCAAGGTAGCAACACAGGAGAAATTCACCCCCACCTGGAGTGGGGCAGCAGTGAAGGCTGTTGGGCTGTGGAATTTGTTGGCTGCATATGAGACCATAAAGACTCCATGTCATATCATAGATAAGCAAGCAGGAAATGAAGAAGAAAGATGCTGGGAGGAATACAGATCTATGAGTTGTAGGGATGAGGGCTGCACCTGAGATGACCTCTTGGCTAGGTTTGTGCTGTAGTGTAGCCTATAGGCCAAGCCCAGAGGTCTAAGCCCTTTATGAGCAGCTGCCCATGGGATTGTAGCAGGGGCGAAAATCTGATACCAACTTTGGAGGGGACAATAACATGACATTTTATCAAGAGTAATTCCTGAAGGGTGCGCCAAAAGTAGTGCTGTAACACATAGCCTACGTTGTAATATGTTTGCTATAGTTTGCCCCATCGGCTTTCTCGCTAGCTCTACAAATCCAGTGTGTGAACCCTGCCAACTAGCCCCGGAGTGATGCTTTGGCCATTCCTAGCATCACAGCCAACATGATGCTAAACAACGGACCTGGATTGTGTTATAGCGTTGGAATTCAAAACGTCTGCTCCGTGGTGGCTCAAACCTTTACAAACTATCCTTGGCCTTAGTATCATGATGACGGTTCCATCAAAGTTCCACTAAAGCCCTTCGATTTCCCAAAACGCAGCTTTAGGGAGCTACAGATAATGCTACCTAGCTGATGACGTCGCCTCTACGCTGCCGCACACACAGGTCACGTAATCCTTCAGAATAAAGGTTCCTTGGAAATATACCAAAAACAGAGAGAAGGGCTAGGCACAATAGTTCTGCACTATACTTAACTGCAGGTGAAGAAGCGACTTCTGAAATTGTTTCAAGTCTCTAAATGGCTGAAGACACGGAAGAATCAGCCTCTTGCAGAAATTGCGAGAGATCATTGCCAAGAAACCTGTTTTACTCTCACTCTCTCTTTCTATCTCTCCTTCTCTCTTGCACCCTCCCTCCTTTTTCCGGAGGCTGTTGAAAGGTAATGAGAGTACACACCCACTGTCTCTCATTAGTAGTGATGCAGGTCCCTGCCTGCCCGTGGGACAGCTGCCAGCTCCTGATATGTTCACTTAGAAAGTACACTGAAATAGAAACAGCTACTCCATCCATCCATCTCCTCACAACTTGCATATGAAGCAACAGGATTCCCGTGGGTCCTTAAAAAGTCTGAAAAAGTCTTAAAAAGAAATTATTGAAAATGAAGGTCATGAAAAGTATTACATTTATATTACGGCATTTTAGCAAACGCTTTTATCCAAAGTAAAATGTTAAATCCAGTTATTAGTGGGCTTATTTTTTTAGCCTGTAATGGCAGTGTTTCCCCAATACTTTATATTCTACCATGCCGACCGACCACAGTAAGACCATGACCCGCCATGTCAAAAAGATGTTTACAATAATTTTTATTTTTTTAGGCTAAGCAATTGTGTAATGTAAGACTCATTGTAGTTGATCTGGACAATGTAAAAAAAAAAAAATATATATATATATATATATAGAGAGAGAGAGAGAGAGAGAAAAAAATAATATTTTCTGGGTAATGTAACGTACGTTTTGCGCGCGCCTCGGCCATTGTGTTGAATGGATACAATTGTTGACGGCCATTGTCTTGCGCTCGTGTATGCGACTGAGCAGTGCGTTGCACCTAAGGTCAAATATGTTGAACTTTGATCCGCCATTTGCTGACCTTTGACCGGCACAGGCGTGCCTCCGCCTCTCCTCAGGATCGCCGTCCTCTCCATAGACATATATAAAGGCTAGATGACTCACCCGCGCTGCTGGCCA
>OMOT01088820.1:0-22612 GCA_900312575.1 Acanthochaenus luetkenii | reverse complement strand
ATCACGCCCAGCGAGTACATGTCGGAGGCGTTGTCACAGCTGACAGACAGGATGTACTCGGGGGCCAGGTACTCAGGGTTGGGCAGGCAGAGTGGAGGGAGGTTGGGCACCCACTCTTTACATGTATACTTAGGCTGAAGGGGGCGAGAGGACATGAAGCTGTGTGAGGATACAGACTGACTGAACCCTGCTAACCTGCACATGGACGCTGATATAGAAGCCTAGTGTCAATTCTGTATTGCGTCTCTGCCCTGTACGTGTAAAAAAAAAAGAGTCATTCTGATACAATAGGTCAGACAGGACAGAGAGACGCATACACACTTACTGTAAAATCTCAGAGAACACGTGATCTAAAAAAAATAATCTTAAAGAAGTCAGACATCTCAGTATTTTCATAAGTAAACAACTGAACTAAATACTTTGTTACTGGTGACACGTGAGCTTGCACAACCATCAAAACAATAAAGTCTTTCAATTTAAATAGAAGACTTTGCACAGACATAGGCTAAATACTGAACCATAAATTTGTGTTCAGGTTGTAGATTATTCAGTTAGCATCAGTTTTTTAATGTCCAGATTAAATAAAGCCCGGTCTCATATGCCTGGTCATTTTGGCTGTTGAAACAAATAATTGGATGAACTACTATTACAATTTGTACGATAGTTGTCTCTTAACACATGAACACACCTCGGCGTCCGAGGGGTTGATAGATGAAATGCTGAAGTCGAAGCCCATGATCTTCCATGCTCCACTCTTGTTCAGGATGACGTTCTCTAGACACAGGTTGCCATGGACCATTTTCACCCCACTGTGGAGGAAGACCAGGCCCTCAGAGATCTGAGGATAGAAGAAGGAAAATGTGAGGAGGCGTGTGGACACAGGTGTGAAAAAGGAAAAATAAGGGAGACATGGGGAATTAAGACCAATGTGGGTGGGAAGGAGAAAATGAAGGTTGGAGAGTAGGGCTATTCGATATGACGACATATATTGTGGGACGATAGAAAAATGTCTATCTGTAGATATTTTCCTCTAATGTTTCTATCGCCATTGTTGTAAAAAAGCAGAACTGCTTGACAGATGTATTTTACGTCATTCCCGACCCGGCTTTACGTTCTCTACACGTGGACTTGAATAACAAACAAACATGGAGGAGCGTGACACAACGAAACTCTATTGCATTTTTTAACAGTCTGTTAAACAACAGTTTTCAGTCACGCTAATTATCCCACAAGCAGACTTTTTTTTATTTGATCAGCTCTTCTCACGCGCATGTATGTAATCTGGACCACTTAGCTCCACTATATTTGACCAAACACTGAGAATAAAGTTATTTTGACTCAGTGCAGGGTAAGTACCGTAAAGACACCATTAGACATGCAGCACAATATAAAGAGCGGCTGGCTGGACCATGGTTTCACAAGAGACGGCTCACTTGACCGCAGTCATACCGGGCTGTGAATAATCCACTATGTTTTTGCCGTCTTTAGATTACTTCTTCCGTAGACTAGTGAATTCTTATTACTTTAAATTCTACATGATCTCTCCCTGCCGATGACCTTTGGCAGTGTTTGGATTAGTTGGAAGTTGACAAATGAAAATGCACCTATTTTACATTTTATGTTCATCTTATTTCTCCCTTAACACAGAAATGGGAAATAAAAAATAAGAAAAGGCTATCAATTCATGTTTCGCCAACATATTTTGAATAAAACAAATTTTGTATTATTTTATGACAGAAAATTATTATGAGGCATGTGGTTATTTTGTATGCAAATGTTTCATTGAATTTACCGAAAATGTACTATATCGTGATATACTGTATATCGTTATTGCGATATGAAATTACCCATATCGTGATAGATATGGAAGACTTTGTCCATATCGCACAGCCCTAATGGCGAGAGAGAATAATGTTTCATAATTCATGTTTTTTGGTTTTTGCTCTGACAATAAGTAATTCAAGTACGTATTTCATGCTAATGAAGCACCTTACATAATAATAAACAAAGATAATCAGAGACAGAGAGAGGGAGTAAAGCAGGGAAGAGTGAGAAAGGGCAAAAAAATGTATTAAGGAAGCCAGGAAAAAGTACAGAGATTGAAGAAACTGAATTAATCTATGATGGAAGAGCCATATTAACACTCAAACGGGAAAAGAACATACTGATCCTAGTGTCCTATTCCAAATGCAGCCTGTTAAAAAGCTAATTGATTTTGCAGCCTGGTAGAGCAATATCACAACAATGAAGACGTGTCCGGTATTCAACTCTGAGCAGACATAGAAAGGTGGGGCTTGGAATTGATCTGGTTCAACTGGCTTTGAGAAGAAATGGCATGTGAATGCAAACATAGAAGGCTACATAGTACTAAACCCCGCTGGAAAGCTAGATTGATCTATTTATACTTTTATTGTACATATTCCACAGTTACCTTCATTTACCCAAGGAGGGTTTGCTGAGCAGGCATGCTCTTCTTATTCAACAATTCTTCACATTAACATCTGGAAGGGGCACAGTGCAACCGCAGTCTTCTACTGTTAGCCAACGAGCAACTAATTGTGATTACTGTGTCATATGTTGATATGTAGATACATCATATGATTGTACGACGGGGGGGGAACAAAAATTTCATTCTTTAGCTTTATTGTGGCATTTTGTTGGCATTTTGTTGTGTGGTAGTGTGTCTCAAGTGTGTGTTACTGTGACAACAGAACTTCTCCTGGGATAAATAAAGTAACTATCTAACTTAAATTGAGCAAACGGTGGTAAAATGCTTTGCTAAAAGGCACCTTGACAATCTGTCTATCCGTCAGCGCTCTCACCTGTAGCAGGCCATACTTGGTCTCCACATCATAGAGTTTGTACTCCTTGATGTCAGTAGGCACGGGGCTGGGCAAGTTGTCCCACTGGCCCAACACGTTGGACAGACTGGCAAACACTGGCTCTGTGCAGAACGCCAGGCAGTCGCTAAAGGCAAAATACAGAAATAACATATCAGTTTAATTTCAAACAACTGCTCTACACTGTTGAGTCATCCAGAACAGACAGAGACAATTAACTACATGAGCGGAGGCAAAAAGAGAGACTGAAAATTATAGTTAATTAAGAGCTAACCAGGATGAGAGCGAGAGAAAGTGCATGTCAGCCTCAACCTTATTCTGCTCTCTGGGACCATGCATTATTCAGGGACAAGTCTGCAGAGTCTTTTGATCATGACTGGCTTCTGCACACACACACACACACACAAACACACTTAACAAGGACAAAGTGAATGAGTCACAGCTCAAAGACTGGCTCGAGCAGCGCAAGTCTATTTGTATGCTTTTGTGTGTGTGTGTGTGTTTCTACTCACCGTGACTCTTCCAGAGGATGCTGCACAGTGAGCAGGCGGGGGTGACGCAGTCTGGTCAGCTGTTGCACCCCTCTTTTCAGTGAGTCGATGATCTGGTCCTTTTCAAACTTCTGGTACTTGTCAATCATCTTCTTATCAAACACAAACACTGCCACTTCCTAGAGGGCAAAGGCAAACAACAAGTTGCCGAAATGAGCAACAATACAGCTATACCTGGCATGGAAAATCCTGGTTGAATTCATCAGCAACACAAGTACAGTCACTGTCCTATCCCTTCAAATCAACACGTGTATGGGGAAATGGTCTGGTGTGGTCAGGGGTTGGATTCAAACACACACAAACCTGTTTGGTGGACTTCTTGGTGCCATTGAAGATCCTCCAGCACATGCCGGGCCCCCCGCTGGCGATGTGTCGTCCCACCTCAAACTCCCGTGTCACTGGGTTGCCCATGACAGCGCTGGTGACATCAGCAGTCACCTTGGTGACGGTGCTTTTCAGCTTGTTCAGCATGGATTCCATGTTCAGGCCTGATTTGGCAGCTGAGGTGAGAGAGAGGTGCAGACCACAGAGGACAGGTTAGCAAGTAAAGGAGTCGAAAATATAAGCCTAGACAGCGAGATACACCACAGTGGGTCAAATGTGGAAATACAACTAGTCTTCACAATCACTGATAAAGAAAAAGAGAGAGAGAAGTAGCTTACCCAAGCAAAAGCCTTCAACAATCCATCACACGTGCACTCTGATGCACCATTTTACACATCAAAGTGCATGCCAGTGTCCTGTGCTGGCTGTGACAATGAGCATCAAACCAACCCAAGCTGTCCCATGAAGTATGACAGGACAGACTAACCGCAAACCCAACCAAACCAAATTGAGGCTCTCATTGAAACACGGCAGAGCAGAGAGGAAGCATGTTAGGCACTAGGATGACTGATTGGAATATAGCAATATCCAGATAAATAGTTTTTATATGAACAGTCAAGTACTGTGTGTAGAAAACACAGTATCAAATTATTAAGTTGTGTCAGCAGCCATTTGGCAACACCCTAATGAGACACCATTTATTTTGTTTTAATTATAAATCTCGTTCATAGTTAATGAGAAGCTTTACTTGTGCGCCTGCCTGATGCTGATATGAAATCCTACCTCCCTTAAACTAATTCAGTGTTGTTAATGTTCAGCCATTGCCAACAGCTATAAAGTGTGTGTGAAGAGCCAGAACAAGCTTACACAGGCAGAGGAGGTGAAGGCAATCGATAACCACAGCTGTATCAGACGTCGTCATGATTGCTTTTTGCCCAGGGCTGGGTATCGCCACTGATTTCCCAACTCGATCCCATTATGATTCACAAGGTCCCAATTCGATTTTATTTCTGATTCGATCGATTCAGTGTTGATTCGGTTAGGGATATTTCAGTTACAGTACCAATTTTGCTTGGATATTCAATAGATTATCAGAGAACTAATGCTGTAAATTGTATAGATTAGATTAGATTGCACTTTATTGATCCCCTAGGGGAAATTCAGGTGTTACAGCAGCAATTGGCAGAACAATGCCAGAAATGGGGAAGGCAGTAGGGAAAATAAATAACAGGTAATAATAACAATAATGGGCACTTGTAAATAATGCATATAAGGAACGCTCTAACCTGGTGCATTATAAAAAATATTAATGTTTAATGATTAAGAATTGACCCAAAGCAGTTACATTAATGTACTTTTTATTTAACATGGCCAACACACTACATCAGTGTATCAGAAGAGAAATTACCAAGAGACAAACAACCATATATTAATTAATAAGTCAAAGTAAACCAACAAGCTGGTCGATACTGTGGTATCGATACTCACATTCTTCTCATTTGGTATTGATTCCTTTTTTTCCAAAGTTCAAAGTTATTTTTAATACATAATTGCGTCACTCCCCTGTCCCTCTACACTTTCGTAGTGCGTAATATGTTTCTGCCAAAGCACAGCAACAGGGGTGAGACAGCACATCACATGATAGGTGAAAGCCTCCTTCCCTTCTATCAGTCATTGGGAGGATGGTCGAGTCTGACCGGAAACGTAGCGTGGTGCTAATTTTCACCAGTAGAAAAAAGTATAGCCTGATACACTATCTGTGACAAGAAGGTACCACACAGCAGCAATACTAGCAACTTGTTTAAACACTTAAAAATCTCACATCCAGAAAGTTACAAGGAAGTGGAGCGACAACAAGGTAGGTACATATCCAGCTAGACCCAGGGCCGGAATGGGACAATAATTCGGGCTGGCACACGTACACATGTACACACAAAACACAGCCTTAGGTACGGTCAGTGCTGCAAACCAGAATCATATCATCAATATTGGCTGAGTTGCTTAATTTCCGGTAAAAACCATCAGATCCCATAGAGGCCTAATAGTCAAAACAGCACTCAGTTCCACATATGATCTAAATACATGTAGTCACTAGAGCTGCAACGATTAGTCGACATAATCGATTATGTAAATTGATCGACGTGGATCTTTACATTTTCAGGCCGCATCAGGGCTGTATGTGAAAGATATGTCTTATTAACAGTCAATGATGCAATGCGCAAAGGCAACACTAGGTGTAAAATGTTTAGCTGCTCGACATGCAGCAAACAGGCAAAGAAGACCTTTCCCTAATTGAAGACGGCTGAAAAATTAACAGTAGCTGCAAGACATTTGGACCGTGAATGTTAAAACAAAGTCTGTGAATATTTCAGCTCTAAAGCAACAACACAGCAGAGTAACACCTCTGTAGAATAGACTTCCTCAACAGCGCCAGCATTTAAAACCAAAGTATCCTGGAGCCACTTCTGAAACTGATAGTAGTTGGTGAGTAATGTTATTTATGCTTGCTGGCTATCAGTGATGGGAGTAACTTGACTACAGACCATATATGTGCTGATAGCTTTGGTTAGTTATGATTAGGTAACTACTAAGAGAGGATAAGGATAACTGACAGCTCTCATCTCCACACAAAACCTTTTCATAAAACAGCCATATATCCATAATCTGCTATTTCCTTTGCCACTAAATGAATATTTATGTGTAGAGTATTTTATACATTTGAATAAAATACAATCTCTCAAACATTCACACAATGTTACAAAACAAGTAGTAGCCCATGTGCTCTCCCAACTCTACTTGTACACACAGAGAATCCATGGCATTTGCAGGCATGAAATTACTGAATCAATTAATTAATTTCTATACTATCAACACTTAAGACAATATTATTCTTCCATAACATAACATTATGATACATGTTATATTAGAACAGTCTTGACAGAGTGTCATCCACCTGCTGCTCAAAGACTTGAGAGCTCAACAATGCTTTGAAGTTTGAGCTGCTTGATTAATTTTTATTTTGTCATGACTAATGTGACTGAGAATATAATCGTTAGATTAATCGATAACAAAATAATCGTTAGTTGCAGCTCTAAAACATTCTTCAATTTAGGGTTAGAGGCAACATCAAGCAGAAGAACTAAAGGCTGGCCACGCGAGACAAATGGGGTTAAAGCTTTAAGCTAAATTAACACCCGGCAAGTGCCAAATGCGGGTAAATCTTGGGTTTGGCGCATAAATAATTTGGGGTCACCCGCCAGCTGGCCGGTAAATAATTTGGAAAACATCGCTGTCCACCCCTCTATCGTGACGTCAGCAGCTCGCACTTTCTACCCAATGGCGGTCTGTCCAGAAATTTCTGTGTAGTTACGTTATTAGAGATGTGGAGACACATACCCGGCGTTAACCCGCCAAAAAGAAAACATGAAGAGAAATGTCACGGAGGTCTGCGTTTTTTTGTTTGAAGTGACAGCTAACTCGACATCACCATCTTCCCGGTGGTATATGTTGAACCATCCGGTCCACAACGGGCCAGATGATTAAACTGTTCAATGCCCTGTAGCCGTCCAGGCAACTGTTACCCGCTCTGAACCGTAGGGACAACCTCTGGTCATAAATATGTGCGGTTTGGCTTGTAACTGGTAACATCTAGCTAACTGTCTATTTTTCAGTTCTTTTCTGGATATCAGGAGTCAAAAGACATTTCTCTCTTGGGGCAGAGCATTTATTACCTCTGTGCAAAGAACACAAAGTCCACCAATAATATAAAGAAAGTGTAAAGCATGGTACATTTCACTGGGCTGGCTGTCTTCACCGCTCCACTGACCGCTAAACACATGTCCTACGGACATGGAAAAACAAGTCTGCCATAACTACCCGGAATGAACACTCACAAAGCCACAGGCACAATTTCTCTATAGCTGCTTTTTATTTTGATGTTTTGATATGCAGCACAAAAATAATCATCATTTTTAATAGTATTTTTCCACTGATTGAAAAGAAAGCTGTTATTTATTTAAAAAGAGGTAGCTGTTTATATTAAGTGACAGATTTGTTACAAAACTGTTTAAATAAGAGAGTTAATTCACCTGGTTGTATTTATTTTATTGACAGGGGGGACATCACAAAATTGGGAGAAAAAGGGGATAAAATATATATGTACAGTATATATTTGTAATCAGAAATTGAGATGCATTGATAATCGTTTTGTAGTCGAATCGTAGCTCTGAATCGTGAGGTGACTGAAGATTCCCACCCCTAGAGACAACCCAGTGCTGCTGTTTAGTTGTGGCACGCTGATGGCGGAGGCCTATTTTTAAGGATCATGGTACACTGAACTTTTTTTTTTTAAATACAAGTTTAAAAAACTATGTAATGTATTCATATGTATTCATTTTCTCTTTAAAGTAACACTACAGATGAATTTGCATACCAAAAAATGAAGGTAATTATTTGTAGTCAAATAATGTATGATGCCATTTTTTAGCCAGTAAAAAATATATTTGGCCGGTAAATATTTTCTATTTACCGGCCATTAGCAGATGAGCCAAAAAGTTAATTTTGGACCCTGATTTAAACCCAGCCATATTTTTTGCCAGTGAGTCAATCTTTCTCAGTCGTATTTCCTCATTCCAGTGGTCTTGAGCCTAACCCAAAACGTGGAAGCTTCATTTAAATATTTGGAACCATGTTGACAAAAAGCGAGGCTTTTTTTAATAGCCTGAAATACCCGTGTCGGAAGAACTTACCATGTACAAGAAAACGTATTATTTTATAACTTAATGACAATAACATTCAATTACGCTAATCGGCATATGTCAACATTAGTTGCTAGTTGTCAGACCACACTGTGAGAGAAGACGATAAGAAATTCACCGCACAAAAACCACCTGCGCAAAGCCAACCTAATTGTCGTTAGCTAGTTAGCCATGACATCATGACAGTGTACGGCCTCGTTTCGCTAACGTTAATGTTGAGTAGCTAACCCGGTATATGACACGACAAGCCGCCCATGTAAAATGACATTTTGAAAAACATGACTTTAGCAGGGCTTTAGAGCTGATTCGCTTAACTGAATTTCTGCGAGTGCCATGTCTGCTCGGGAAATAGCCTCTTTGGCTAGCTGTGTGTTTATACGCACATACCAAAACCAGCTCACTACTGTTGAACAAATGTCTCGCAAAACCTGCTATAGACTTCTTACCTTGGTAGCTCTATATGGCTGACAATCTCATTATGTTTTTGTTGTCTGAATCGGTGGCTGCTCTGAAACGCTCTATATTTTATATTGGCACACCAGCTTGCTACACTAACTAGCAATGCGCTAAACTGAACGTTACTAACGTCTATCGTTATAAAGACACCGTTTGTTTCACCACCACCAACATGCCAATCCCAAACTTACATACCTACCTTAATATTAAAAAGGTCTCAATTATATTTTCTATTCCAAGTAGACTTTATGTAATACAGCAGTCAGTAGAGGCTGCAAAATACAGCCTCCATGTCTTCCAGTAGCGTTTGAAATGAGTTAGCTTAGCATGGTAGTCAAGGAGCTAGCTATCCTACTTCCAGGGTCTGTCATGAGTCACGTGTGTCAACACTCACGTCATTGAGCCTTTACTCCAATGAGGCAAATTTGAGTTTCATCATTGTACATACATATAAACTACATGGTATATCTTTATGTAAAACACTCCAGGCTCCCTATGTGTGTGTGTCGTACACCTTACAATCGTAAAAGTAAAGGTGACCCTAACCTTTTAATGACGGGGAGCCCCAAAGAGATAGACCACAGATACGATTCTGTTTGAGATAACCCCATCTGAGTAGATTTTTGTAGTTTTTATCCAATATAGAACTGTATATAATAATGAACAAATATAATACAATAATAACAATATAATATAGAACAAAACTCTGTTCTGTAGGTGGGGAGGGGGCAGTGAAAGCTATGATCAAAATAGTAATCCTAACACCTTTTCTCATCGTGCTAACCCCTTGTAAATGAAATAATAGTTAAATTTAACTGTTCCTCATATGTTGGGGACCCACTGGAACTCCCTCAAGGATCCCTGGAGATCCCTGGAAAAATGCACTAAAGAACAAATATGAACAGAACATCAAGTCAAGTTTGAATAGATCATTCATTTAATAAGCAAATAAGGCATGTTTCAGCATAATAAAGTGCATTCTAAGATAACTATACCCAAAGAATAACAAACCATGTGAACTGAAATCAGGTTAGGATTGTACGTTCAGCCTAAATTAACAAACAAAAAGAGAAAATTCACTGGTACCCATCATGCTAGACCAAAACTCAACATGTAGCCTAACAGGTAAATTTCAAAAGTCATCTTTTATTATGTGCATTTCCATAATTTTCAAGCAAAATCATAGGCCCTGGTAATGCCATAAATAACAAAAGTTAAAATAAAAGACATTTCACTGAGCAATGGCACTAAAAAGCATTTTAAAACCCCTAAAATCAAGAGATTAAATAAAGTTAATTTAAACTCAGCTATAACATATTGTTACCCTTTCATTGCAAAATGTGTTCTTACTCCATGTCTAATATAATTAAATTAGATACAAACCCACATTCAACTACAGTAGTGCTACATTTACCAGTATTTTTCCATAACCCTACACCGTGCTACAGACAAAATTAAAAGCATAAAATGGCTACTATATTATTGATGTTCTTCATTTGATATGTAGAAATATTATTGCCTGAACGAAGTGCACAGCATTAATTGGACCCAGTGAGGACAAAACCTTAATCAACACAAGGTAAATCACTCATGAGGATACCACGTTAAATTGGGTTTCTATGCGTGTAAGAAGTATGTCAATTAGTGTGCAAGCTGTAAGTTGCTGCCACAAAACAGCTAGATAAATGTCAGATCAAACTAATTTCATTGATTATTTCATTGATCCTTTTCATATTTCATATTCTTCCCATAACGATCCAGAACACGAAAAGACAAGTGACCCCTTTAAACATTATTTGCTCATCTACACAACAGAAAATCTATCTAAACACTGTAGAAACATCAGCCCTCACTGAACACCAAACTTTTGCTGCCACCAGTTGAGCTTCCACAGCTCACCACTAGATATCAGTTAGGGACTTGAGCATATACTTCATGGTTTGTAAACCTGTGCAAAAGCATTTTAAGACTGTCAACATTATAAAGCCAATGCCTTGAACAAACAACAAAGATCTTACACTCAATCATTCTATCCCAAATGCTCCATCAAATTGCCATGGTCATCAATTAACCAATATTACAGAAGTCATTGGAACACACATACAGTGCTGTTGGATAGCAGATTTTTTTGTTGTTGCTCAAGACAACAACTAATCAATAGATAACAACTCAACTGTGTATCTTGTGCCCCTCATGACCTACAAGGTTTTAGAGAGGCTAAAGCCATGTGATAATACTGTAGCAGCACCACCTATATTTCTTACAGTGCTATCTGAAATGATACTTGTCAAAACCCTCTCTACATAGACATTAAGTGGGAACAGAGGACTAGGTTTTGACTTGGAGGGAAAAAACATAATATAAGTCTGTATTCTAGTCTCTACGTATCTAGGACAGAAAGGGCTTCAAGATCCTTAATAAACCCATGATATGTATTGAACTTGTTATCACTCAAACTCTGAATACAATCTGAATATAAGCCCTGAACATCACTAAACATTACTTAAAGCATCATTCAAGTTTGGTAGAGATTTAGATTGTGTAGTTACTTTGCCATGATGTAACTCCAAATATTGGTGAGATATCTTCAATAGTTGCTCCGTAGCTTAAAACTTGATAATCCAAAACAGGGTTTATTTCTCTCCCCATACACATACATGGCACGGCGAAACAGGTCTCAGTCACACTTTTAGCACACGAACAAACAAGGACATAGCGGATTCTGCCAAAGTATAAAATAACAAAACCTGACTCGTTTTTTGAAATAAAAATGTCAACTTTGTGTTGAATTTCCTATTTGAATGAGGAAGAAGATCCGGTAGACAGCTTCCGAGACGAATCACCATTTATCGCGTATGTAAGAAATTACCTGATTGCTCCAAATGTCCACATCCACTCCTATTAAAAGCTACCCACTGGATCGTCTTCCAAATTCAACTAATAAAATCAACACGAAGTTGACATCGGGTTTTATTATTTTATACATTGGCAGAATCCGCTTTGTTCGCGTTCGTTTGTGAGATAACAGTGTGACTTTGAGACCTGTTTTTCCGTGCCATGTAAGTCTATGGGGAGAGAAATAAACACTATTTTGGATTATCAAGTTTGAATCAACAGAGCAACTATTGAAGATATCTCACCAATACTTGGAGTTACATCATGGCAAGGTAACTACACAACCTAAACCTCTACCAAACTTTAATGATACTTTAACACCTCCTAGGAAGTCATACCCGTACCATTTGGACCTGTGTTCTTTCAGAAGGTGCTGTAGAAGTGCTGGAGGAAGACCACGGGGTGATGTTTCTGGAACTCTTTGACCAGCCTCCTCCTCTCCTTCACAGGCATGCCGTTGAGGGAGATGTCATGGAGGAGTTGCTTGAGGCTTTCCAGGGTGGCGGCCTCACGCTGGTCCTCGTACTGCTGTGGCGTCACCTGCTGGCAGAAGGTGAACGCTGCAACACACAGTGGAGAGGGCATTGGTTTCCAGCTAGTACACTGGTTGCTGTAGAGTGAGCTAAGATGTGCCTTGGAATTTTGTGCCTTACATTCAACTTTACAACCAAATAGAAAAGCCCAAGAAAAACTGTTTTAGGGACTGGAATTGCCTCTTGTTACTATTACTCTGTCACACAACAGGAAGGGGGCAGGGGAAGCACCAACAGATTAGGGATTAGAATTGATTGCCATTAGTCCATTCCTGTATAGTCATGTACACATAGAAATATTTATTTTGAGTAGATCAAAAGACTCAGATTTTACTCTAAAAGGGAACCAATAGAAAGGGCATGACATACAAAGTGCAAATCCATAACTGATATATTTATGTGGCAGATTAAATGTTCTGTTATTTCATTTGATGGTGTGTTGTGCAATGTCAGCCCTAGTGTGCAGATTTCTACGAAGTTGTATTTGACTTACTGGAAATGGAGTCAGGGTCTTTGCCTTGCTGCAAAGTCCTCAGTGTTCTCCTCACAGCTTCAATCAGGGATGTGGGAGTCTGTAATCATTACAGATAGAAAGAGTAAAACGGATCTTTAAAATATTTAACGCAAAAGGATAAGCACTAAAATGACCTACCATTAAATGGTGTCTGTAGATTTACAGTCTACATCTATGTATAGGACACAATTACTCAACAGAAAGAGGAACTTTAGAAATGGAACAGCAATGGGTCATTCTGTGTTATGTTGACAACTTAAAAGTGAAATCCATACAATTAAGTTTCCCTATTGAGTAATTAAGGTAGTGTGCAACTTGCCCAGAGTATTCAGATATGCATGTGTGTGTGAAATCCAAATTCCAAAAGATGAGCTGTTGTGCAAGAACAGTCTACCTTGAAGAGCAGAGTGTGGTTGTCCATAAGAAACAGCACCAGGATCTCGCTCTGGGCTCGCGTCAGCATATGATTCTGGACAATGGCCTTCTGAAAGTTCCGGCTGACCAAGACCCTGTTGTCAGTCTGAAAGAGATAAATCTTCTATCAACACATTTAGCCTACTCTCCTCGTAACCCATTTTCCATATTCCCCCCTTAACGGTGGCACTTGAGCGTCTACAATATTCCCCGGACCCATCTTCATTGACAGCCCATTACCTGTTTGTGCAGACGGCAGGCATCTGGGTGAGCTGCTATGGCCATGAAGGCCAGCAGTCTCCGGAGTTCATCTCTAATGCTCGCCTCCAGCAGGCGCAAACACAGCTGAGACGCCCTGATTGCCTCCTCCACCTTCCCTCCATCTGGAAAGAAGCAAGTAAAGGAGTGAACGGGGGCAAGAGGAAAATGATTAAGATCTTAATGGAGAAGCGATGAATATAAACTGTGGGTTTGTACTATCATATAGTAGTGCTTACAAGAATTGATCGTCATTACTAGTGTATGACTACAACAAAACCATGCCAGAAAACGCACCCCCATTCTATTACAGTCAATGTCACTGAAATAGGTCTTAATTCTTCATATATACAGCAAGAAGGTCCTGGGTTCAAATCTCGCCTAGCCCTTTCTGTGTGGAGTTTGCATGTTCTCCCCGTGTTCGCGTGGTTTCCTCCCACAGTCAAAAAGACATGCAAATATATGTGTTTGTGTGTAGTGTGGTGCATAGGGTGATGGGCGGCAGTAGCTCAGGAGGTAGAGTTCCCGCCCCGCAACTGCAAGGTCGGCGGTTCGAGTCCAGCTCCTCCCGGGAAAATATCTGTTGTAGTGTCCTTGAGCAAGACACCTAACCCCAAATTGCTCCCGTTGAGCAGGTTGGTACCTTGCATGGCTGCCTCCGCCAACAGTATGACATGTAAGTCGCTTTGGATAAAAGCGTCTCCTAAATGCTGTAATGTATATATACACATACCAATCATTTGATGTCAAATGTGCCAGCATGGGTCTTAAGATGAGTCTCCACAATTTTCATGGTCACACAATACAAACAGAGACACCAGAACATCACTATTCTTTCAAGTCTCACCCAGCAAATCCAGTATTGCAATATGTACATCCAGGTAGCGCCCCGAGAGCAGCTGTGATTTTTCCTGTCCACTGTAGTACTTGGCCATTGTGTCAAAGAGCAGCCTCTTTTGGCTGGCCAACCCTTCCGCCTGATTGTCCTCTGAGGCATCGCCGCCCTGCTGGCGGAGCTGCTCCCCCGCAACCACGATCAGCTGGTCGGGGAAGAGCTCCAGGCAGTCTGCTGCTGCCGACAGCCACCCATCCAGTCTGAGACAACAGGGTGATGAGACAGAAACATTTCATTATGTGGTATACAATTGATTAGGAGATGGAAATATTAATTGTTGAACATGCACCATTTTCAAAGGATAAGTTCACTATTTGCGGACTTTCTACCATGACACTGACACAGAGACCATCATTTCACTGATCGGTTCAATATTGAGCTTTCTACAGATTTCCTGCAGGCTCTCACTGGGCTACAGTAGAAGTCTATTGGGTAATCTATGACAAAAGTGCTTTTCTGAGATGGGAACCTGGTGTATTCTTACAGGTCTCCATATGCTCTCATTACATTACATTACGGCATTTAGCAGACGCTTTTATCCAAAGCGACTTACAGTACATATCATCATACCGTTGGCGGAGGCAGCCATGCAAGGCGCCAACCTGCTCAACAGGAGCAATTTGGGGTAAGGTGTCTTGCTCAAGGACACTACGACATATTTTTTTTCCCTGGGAGGAGCTGGACTCAAACCTTCAACCTTGCGGTTGCTGGGCGGGAACTCTACCTCCTGAGCTACCGCTCTCCTGTGAAATGTATTGCAATCCAAACATTTTTAC
Organism: Acanthochaenus luetkenii; assembly: GCA_900312575.1. Classification (NCBI taxonomy): domain Eukaryota; kingdom Metazoa; phylum Chordata; class Actinopteri; order Beryciformes; family Stephanoberycidae; genus Acanthochaenus; species Acanthochaenus luetkenii. The sequence goes on along the minus strand of OMOT01088820.1, from coordinate 7,399 downwards.
ATCATTGCAGTTTTATATGTTGTTGGCAATGACGCCACGATGTTGACAACTAATTATAATTAAGCTTAGCTCTGCATTTGTGTTACTGTCAATGCATTTCCCCATCACTAATGTTCATCAATCAAAGACTTTCTTTCAACTAATAAAACAATTCGACTCCGGAATAGTTACATTCACACTGCCAATTAATCTATGTCTCAACAATTTCAAAGACTAATGGTCTGACTGATTAACCAAGCTGCTTTAAGAGTTAAAGCTTATTCATCACATCAAAGTTTTGTATTTGTATTTTATCACTGTGTGTTTGTTTAATCATAATGTTTTATCATTGTGCAAATAAGCATTCACGTGTCAACTGGAGAACTGACTGGGGCAGGTTGAGGGTGTGGGGCAGCTCTCTTTCCAGGCAGGTGTTGGAAATAACCAGGTCCTGTTGGTGAGTGGCCAGAGGGGCGCTGCAGGCCTGGGGCCGAACCCTGGCAGGGGAGGTCAGGATGCAGTCCAGCATCGGCAGCTCTACTATCTGTAATAGCTGCAGCAGTGTCTGCTGCTTCCATACCTCATCCAACACTGAGGAGAGAAGGGCAAGAGGGGGACAGAGCAGAGAGAGAGAGAGAGAGAGAGAGAGAGGTAAGGAGGTAAGGATAAGGAAGAGAAGAACATAAAAGCAAAGAGAGAAAAGTAATGATAAGTTTGGTTGTGTGTGTGCGTGTGTATGTGTCCATCAAAGAGAAAGGATAAAAGGAAGCGTCAAAATCTGGGTTTCCATTAACTAGATACAATTCTCTCAGTCTATTACTGCATTAACAAAGGGCTGTATGTTTCATATCAGTGGCAAAATGTTTAACTTGAATAAAAGTCTTGATATGTTCTACCTCCTGTCTGACTGGGTGGTGCAGCTGACTTTCTGGGCATCTTGTTGTTGTCGCTCCACTTCCTTGTAACTTTTGGGATATGTGGTTTTTAAGTGTTTAAACAAGTTGCTAGTATTGCTGCTATGTGGTACCTTCTTGTCACAGATAGTGCATCGGGCTATACTATACTTTTTTCTACTGGTGAAAAGTAGCACCACCGCACGTTTCCAGTTGGATTCGACGATCCTCCCAACGATACATAATACGCACTACGAAACAGAGGGACAGGGGAGTGACGCAACCGCGTTTTAGATTAAAAATAACTGAAATCGATACCAAATGAGCAGTATGTGAGTATCGAAGTATCGATACCAGGTTCGCTCCGCCAATCCCTAGTGGATAGTCCTTTCCTACGTTAGCCGCACACTCAGCTATGGTTACTGTAAAATGATGATGAGGCTTTTATCCAAAAAATGGCTTTTATCCAAAAAATGGCTTTTATCCAAAAAATGGCTTTTATTAACGTGTAGTAACCTGGCACAACACGTCTCTCTTTGTCCGTATCCTGTTCTACTCTACACATGTCTCTGTATTACCGTAACTCTCTTAGTAACATTGCATAGTAAATGTTTACCGTATATGACAGTTACTGCAACTTGAAACACTCCAAGATTTCTCCATATTTATTTAGGCAAGATTCCCAGTCTATATTCTCATTATATATATTTGGTAACTTTATACTCGTTTGTTACCACGCTTGTAAACAAACATGGCGGAGACACGTGTGTCGGAAATGGAGTAAACCTGTTAAGTGGCCTCAGGCCTCGTGCAAAGAACCAAAGGTTACGCGAGACTAACAGGGTTAAAGCTTTACACATCCACGGGAAAAGGCAACGGTTAAAAGATTGATCTCTGGATTTTATGAATCGACATCGGATCATTCAAATGAAAATGTTTATTTTTTCAACCTAGCCATACTCACAACAGTTTTGAAATGAGATGACATCAACTACTATGAATCATACTGGCAGATATAGACAGACTAGCTCAGTCTTACCAGCCCTGGAGAGGAAGACAGAAGAAGAGGGGGCTGCGGCCAGAGCCGGAGACAGGGAGGGCCGCAGGTTGATGGTCCTCAGCAGCCTCTCAACCCTCCTGTCTGATGGCCCTACAGCGAGGGGATTGGAGATGGTCCTCACCTCATTAAGCCTAGGGACAGAACATGAAGCAGGTGCCATATACGCTCAGGTCTGCGTAGAAAAGGCCTGTGGATATGTTTCATTTAATCCGAGTTACTTTATTTTGCAAAATAAGTCGTCCATACTGTCTGGAATAAGTCAGTGAAACACCACTGAAACATATCAAACAGTGCAGATTTCATGTGGAACCAACCTGGAGCCCTTCTTCCTCTTTGTCTCCAGTTCCTCTGGTGCCATGTTTTCTGTGTCACTACCGCCGTCCTTCATGGCAGAGCCGGGCAAGGCTTTACAGTCCAGGAAACGATAGAGGCTGCAACTGCTGTCCTCGAAGGCCACTTCCTTGTCTCGGCGAAACAGCTTTGTACCCACTGGCTCGAACACCTTGGCCTCCATCAGCGCCTGGCAGAGCCGCGTCGCTTTGAGGCGAGACACTTCGCTGGCGCAAAACACCACGTTCTGCATCAAATAACTGAGGACGGCGTCCACGCCATCCGAGCCCGTGAAACACTCGGCGTGAAGGCGCAGGTGCCTCCGACGACGACGCACCTCCACCTGGGTTTGCAGGGCCTGGATGATGTTGCGCCACAGGTGGGTGGCGCCGAAGGGCCCGGAGTAGCCTAATAGGAGACAGGGGGCGAGACCAAGTCAGAGGTCAAAACAGGTTGATTCCCACGGCTAGAACGGTATGATGGACCTCATTTTGCTGTCCAACGTATCCAGTCGGTTCACGATGCAAGGAACATTTAACAGTTCACCTCTATGGGTCACAGATTTCACATGGCTATATAAGTGAATTCGTCATATCCTCTTTGGTGTAATGTCTATACCAGCTGTTCCCCCACAGTGTTCATGTCAAGGACCCACAGACTGACTTTAGACCCCCATCGACTGAAAGGTTCTGTCAGGGACCCCCGTGTGACGAGGTTTTTGTTGTCCGTCTCTACTGTAGGTGGAGAAAGTCAAACGCTCATTTTCAAGGACCCTGCAACACAGCCAGGGCGGGCTAACGAGCTGTCAACGCTAACAAAAACAACGAACGTCTCAGCCTTCATTTACACCGCTTTGTTTGGTTCGTGCGGCTCAACTTAAACTAACGGGGGACGGTGTTGCACTTTACTGAACACGTTAGCACTTACCAGGGTGGACATGTTCACGAAAACTCCGCGTTTGGCTGTTCAACCGTCTGAACCGAGGAGTCAAATCGACCGCCATCGTGAGCTCTCGCGTGACGTAGCGTAGGAAGTTCTTCTTCGGCGAAACGGTTACATGGCTGGTAACTAATGAAGCGCGCCATCTAGAGGAGAGAGATACATGGTCCTGAGGAAGGAGGAGAAAACCGTGTTTCACTGTGTTTATAATCTCACAGTCTCATCTCAATCTCATAAATAGCTACTAAACTGCCTGGGATGCATTGCATATGAATCTATGTATTGTCCATAGCATTGCATATAATCATATTTATGTAATCATATGTATCACATGGGGGAAAGTGTGTTCCTGAATTTGCCTATTATTTACCGTATTGTGCCTTATTTTGTCCTGTGCTATTGTAATATACTTTGGCAACGCTCAATACTACTTTATAAAGGACTGAAGGCTACTGAGCTTGGGGTTCACTCAGGGTAAATGGTATGGTACAAGGAATTATAAAGAGAGAGAGAGAGAGAGGGAGCACGGGGTTTATATAGCAGTGGAAGCTTATAGTGGGAGCGTGGGCGTTGGCCACCTGTCTTTTATTTAACAAGCAGTGATAAGATTGCATGGCCTTGCACACTTGCACATTTGATATGACTTTGCTTTTCAGCAAAGTGGGAATCTAATGACAATTCCCCCTCAAAGTTGAGTTTTCTTTTTCATTTCTTTTGGAAAGTTTTGTTCAGATTGTTTTTATTGATGCCCTTGTACTCTCGCTTTCTATTTGCTGCATGGTTTTGTTATTGTTATTGTTAATGCGAGTTTGCTTGAACTGAAGAATTAAAATGCAGGTCTGTATTGTTTATGTCATGTAAAATTGTATCCCATTATGTATTTCTACTGATGCATATATAATGGGATAAACATTAAACTGACCAAACAAACTGTGTAGTCATTTCCTGAACCTAATCTAAGATGGTAGAAAGACCAGTTCATAATTACCAAGTAAGGTGATCTGCTCAGGGATCCTATGAGCTCTCTTTGCATACTGGACTTTGAAGTCCCAACCTATAAAAAATAACGAAGGAAATTTCAGACATACGAGGCGAGAAGGGTGTTTGAATGTCCGGGTGCTCTTTATTGATTTTAACTATCGGATCAAATTATTTTCGAGGTGAGATTTTTACTCAAGGTATTCTTATTGCAATATTGGTAATGCCTACATAGATCAGTTCACTGCCATTTGTTATGGCTGATGTTAAAATGAAATGTTGTTTTATCATGTAGTAGATGTACGTAGTTTTACCGGAAGTAAATGCATAATTTGTCATTTTCTCCTTTAATCTAAAATACTGAGTAGTCCATCTACTTTGACATGCAATGTTTCCATTGTTATTTCAGGCTCAAGAGAGATTTTAAACATCTCTTGCCCTCTGTGCTGAGCTTGGTTCTCCGTGTGGCCTAAATTGAGCCATTATTTGCTTTTGGTCTCTCTACAGCCAGTGTTTCTGAAAAGTGCACCACAAATATTAGCAAGGAATTTGTTGCCAATTATTAACAAACCAAAACTGAAGGGGATTTGTTTTTAAGATTAAAATACTTCTGGTCCTAGTAATATGTTGTAGGGATCTGTGTTTCAAACATAGGCCTACTGCACACACATTTGATATCACTCTGTATTCACTCACCCAATCTCAAAAATTACTATTGCTTCTATGAATAGGATCCAAGCTATGGCGTCCTGTTCGTGTACAGAGCTTAGATGGAACATAAAGTCACCAGTTGCTGACTTGAATGCTGCAGCCTGGCTCCTTCCTGTATATTGTCACCACTAGGCAGTTACAGTATACAGTCTGAATCAGACAACACCATTCTCAAATCAGACGTTCTGTTTGGAGTCAATGTGTCTCTATTCTCTCTCCAAGGGTGAGCCATGTCCTCTTCAGCCTTCCAGTGGACCCGTCACTTTGTATTTGGCATCCTCGTAGTGTTGTGTTCACTGGGTCTTTTCATCATATACTACAAACCTGACATCAACTTCCCCACTTTCGGCATTTACCATCATCCCTGTCCTACAGTTCAGTGTGCGGAGGGAAACCAGGCCCAGGTCTCAACACCAAATTGTTCCTCAGAGCAGCACGTCAACCCACACGACAATCACACCCAGAAGATCCAGGTTGCAGGTGGGGATGCAGAGCCTGACACTATCGTTTTGATCTGGATGTGGCCATTTGGTTACAGGTATGATCTCAGCTGCAGCGTGTTCAATATCGCAGGATGTCGCTTGACAGACGACAAGGCTCTTTACAGCAAGGCCCACGGTGTCCTCTTCCATCACAGGGACATCCGTGGAAAGCTGGCCGACATGCCGAAGAAGCCGCGTCCCTGGTTCCAGAAATGGGTGTGGTCAAATATGGAGTCACCTGCAAACTCTGGGCAAATCCCTGAGCTCAATCACTTGTTCAATTTGACATGCAATTATCGCCTCGATTCAAATATTCCAGTGCCTTATGGATCTTTGCTTCCAGTGACATATGAGGATAAGAGTTTCAAACTGCCGGCGAAGGACAAATTGGTCTGCTGGATTGTAAGCAACTGGAACCCAAACCACAAGAGAGCTAGGTTCTACAATGAGCTGAAAAACCATGTCAAGATTGAGGCTTATGGAAATGCCTTTGGACGACATGTAAGTGACCAAGAGTTTACAAAGATAATGTCTAGTTGTAAATTCTACCTATCCTTTGAAAACAGTATCTACAAAGATTACATCACAGAGAAGTTATACACGACTATGATGTTGGGAACTGTGCCAGTAGTTCTGGGCCCTCCGAGACAAAATTACGAGGATCATATCCCAGGGGATTCTTTCATCCACGTAGATGACTTTGCCACTCCAAAGGATCTTGCAGAGCGGCTGCTTTACCTTGACCAGAATCATGCAGAGTACATGAGTTACTTTAACTGGAGAGAAACATTTAAGGTTAGGAGATCAGTATTTGGCAGTGATCATGCTTGCAGAACATGTAATTACTTACAAAAACACAGAGGCTACCAAGCTTTTCATGATCTCAACAAATGGTACTGGGGTTAACCTCCTATTTATACAAAGCACATGGGCAATAATAACACATTTTTGGAAACGATGGTTTCATTACATTACATTACAGCATTTAGCAGACACTTTTGTCCAACGTGACTTACAATAAGTACATTTTGTCAACAGTGGTCAAACCAACCGTATATCGCAGTCTTCATCAGATAAGCCTTCAGTAGGAATAAGTAGCATTCATAGTTAGAATTTTTTTCTTTTCTTTTGTGGTTCAGTGTTTCTGGGGTGCATGGTTATAAAGTTTACTTTTCACTCTTCACATACTTTTTTTCCCTTCAACTTTGTTATTGATACAGAAGATGTCTTCACTGGTCAGTTCAATGGTAGATGTGTTTATCTTTGTTTCATTCATATGCTGAATAAAATGAATGACATGCCAATTGTTTTAGAATGTGTGATTTTACTGTAGACAAAAAGTACGGATAATATTGTTTATAACACAATGGAGGAGGATAAGAAAAAGAAGAAGTAGAAAAGAGGAGATGAGAAGAGGGGTTTGCAAGCAGGGCGCAAAGAGGATGAAGAAGCTATGGAGAACACCGCCCCCTGTTGGCGTAGGTTGAGGCCATGATAACGGGAACCGGTTCTAAATTAGTAAAAACCGGATTATCGATAAGATCCAATGATATCGGCTCTGCTACTTGAAATATTATGGAGTGAGATTTATATTGTGGCAAATGTGTTTTTCGAGGAATTAAATGTCCCGAACATAATCTAGTTTGCTGCTTTCTCTGTCTCTCTTTCTCTCTCTTTCTGCGCGAGGGGCGGGGCTGTGCTCTGACACACACACTCGCTCACACACACACGGTACAGTCAAAGGCGGAAATCCCGGGGGGGACACGAAAAATGTTATTTGTCCCCCACAATATATCACTGTAAACCTAACTGTCATTTAAATAATACCAATAACACGCAATGACAGCACTTGTGATGATTATAGAAACTTAACAGCGCGTTGTTAATTTTCTAAAGATTGTGACCCCCGCCCTTTGTCTCACAATGGTTTGATCCCACTGACCCCCCCCCCTCATGACGCAGGTACGTAAGTAGTTCAAATAAAGGACATGTTAACGTCTCTTTACTTCTACCACTCAATACAATAA
>OMOT01088814.1:0-12483 GCA_900312575.1 Acanthochaenus luetkenii | reverse complement strand
GGCTTCGACGTGCAGCAGCGTCCCCCGGATCTCTACACCGACCCTCGGTGTGGCCGTTTCCATCCGACGCACCGGAGACGACGACGACGACGATGATGATGCTGATGCTGATGATGCTGCTCCTCTCCACACAGACGGCAGCTGTAATACACCGTGGCTGCCTGTGCGTCATCCAAAGCGGGGAGAATTAAAAATGCGACGTAGAGGTAAATAGTGATGTGGGTAAAAACCATCTATGAACTCCAATGTGAAAAAGAAATCATTTATATGCATTTTGATTTTATTCTAAATTTCCCATTATCCCATCTCCATACAGCTTACACAGGTTTCACAATTACTATGCATTTCATATCATTGGGGTTTATGTCAACCTAAAAAAGTTGGCTAAACCGAGGTTAGGTGTCTTTTATTCCAATTATATTATATCGTGACAATACAGTATTCACACACAAAACATCATAATATACGGAATTCACGGGAGCACACATTCAACAAACAACTAAACATTTCACATGTTGATAGCTTGGGTGGGGAAAACGTAACAACACCGGTCACATCTACTTTTAAACAGACACGTGGAGCTAAAAACACAGCACTTCCAACACAATTTCTTTTTTATATCGACTGATTTCAGTCTTAAAATAAATAACTATAGCTAACATACTTTATTTTCCCCAGATATGTACTTTCCTTGTTACTAAGACAGTGATATATATATATATCTGTATATGAGGGGAAAACAACAAGAATATACAATAATATGGACCTGGGAATGTATCAGGAATGAGAGAGCGAGAGAACAAAAGGTGAGAAAAGAAGAAGAGTGTGAATAGAGGAAAGCTTGTGGTTGAGCACACGGGAACACTGTCGCAGTAAGGGCGAGATTTTGTGGAGGAGATGGCGAGGACCACAGTGATCTAGACTTTGAAGTCCATCAGGTTGCAGTCGATCTTGTAGTAAACATAGGGGTAGTACTCCTGCTGGCTCAGGTTCAGTCCTGGGATGTCCATGGCGGCCTGGGGGCACAGAGCAATTACAGGAGCCAAAAGGAATGACGCAAACAAAACAATGTCCAGACGAGTAGAAAGTGAAGAGGGCGTAGTACCGACGCTTATAAAGCCACCGCACAAACTAACATAGCCAGTATACGGGAGAGGCACGCAGAAGAACGAGGCGACTCACATCAATGATGGCCGCACTGCTGTCCAGGTGTTTGTACAGGTCGTGCAGCACCTCCCTCAGCTTCTTCATGTTCTTCTTGTTGGGCTGCAGCAGCATGGCCTGGAAGTTGACTGGCAGACCATATCTATGAAACACAGGGAGGCCGTCAACGCCTCGCATCTTTCGTGGCCAATCCACAGTACACGGAAGAACACGAAACGACAAATTGCCACTGGAAGGACGCCGTCTAACGGGTATTAAAAAAAGGTGGCACATGCGTCAACCTTATTATGGACCGGCCAGCTCCCACTACAGTGTGGAGCCAACAGTCCTCATGGTGGCGCTACAGCAAACAATTTAATCTCAAAACGTCAGAAATCTGCAGTAAATCAGTGGTAGGTCCTATAAAGCCCGACTTTTCACACTACATCCGTCAATATGTGACGTGAACTTTGCTTCATTGCGACCTTCAGTCAATTTGTGAATGCTGACATCACGTAAGTAATTATTATTATATTAGTTATTGAGAATACAGCGTCTTTAAACATCCGTTTTTCACTTAATCTTATGTTATCCGTATAAAGACTGCTAATTATCATACTTTCATCTTTATAACTGAATGGGTTCGATTATTTAGAATTCCTCATTTTGCCCCTGGTGAAAAACATTTAGAACACATTCACTCCGGGTCACAGTGTGAAACAACCACTAGAGTCCAGGCAACTGCTCAGCTGGCTCAGCCGTTGGCACCAAAGGTCGAGATCAAATCCTGGGCGGTGCTGAAGAAACGTGACGCAATCGGACGCATCAACACTGGCTGTGATTTGGGCAAATATCTGATAGTTGTTGATTGTGGCACATTACATTGAATCGGTGGCCATATATTTATTTTCTTTTTTTAAATTCTCCCACCATCTTTCATATTCTCCTAACTCTTCTTTCTCGTCTTACAGTACATCAGGCCGGCGCCGTTTATAACCGTCACTGGTGTAGGTTGTTACTCGTGTAAGCGACTGGGTCTTTACGTTCCTCACCTCAGGACTGACTCCACAAACACACGCAGGGCCTTTATGTGGATCCACGCGATGAAGGCCTCACTGAAATTCACCTTCAGCCACCGTACCAAGGGCCCCTAGATGGACAGCAATGGCATTTAAGTCGGTAAAGTTCACAATAAAGACAAACACATTCTCTCCACTTGGTTCTAAAAACTTGGTCCCATTTTAGAAATATTTAACGACACTTCATTCCAGTAAGCAGTGTTCGATTTGTTGAAACAATCACTGGTTTGGACAGCTATGCGGCTACGGGCCAGTCTGACTGTGTTGAATCAAATCTAAAACTCTGACGGTCTGGAACCCCCCTTCTGTACACAGCCCGCTGCATTCACGTTTTTCTTTCCTATTTGGTCAGTTGTTGAAAAGGGCAATCGTACAAACTGTTTCTTCTTGTCGGTAGACAAACGCGTCATCTCCTCTTTGTCTGCCTTCATCTCCTCGTCGTTGTACTGGAAATCGCGCACAGTGAACCTAGGTCAGGACAAATGGGAGAAAGCTGGCGATCAGCGGTGATTTCACACAAAGACATGCAGGCACACGCGCATACGAGATTCGGGGATGTGGTCCGGAACACAGAAAGGAAGGAACATACAGCACGACTCTCCGATTCAAAACAAGTAAGAGTTGTGAATCGGCTGAAACTCAAATGGAAATCCTGAAGAAAAAAATAGCAGTCATTTACTTGTTTTCTCTGGCCTTGTGTTTGAAGTCATCAATGGCCTTCCTGAAGAGAGTGACACTGAACAGGCCGCTGTCATGGTCTTCAAACAGCAGGCTGGGGAAGAGGACACAGGCTGAAAGGCTGTCTGAGCTGTACTTGGTGTGTCGCAGCGCGTCAAATAGCTTGGAATAATACGAAGAAATGAATCATGTCAGCCAAAGAAAGGTCTTCTCTGTCCATATCGCTCCATCTTTCTGTTGTGGACCATCGGATATGCCTCGTTTCCAGGTCACATCGGCAGACAGTGCTCCATATCCGTTCTGGCGATACAGGTTGCTAGGTTACCGCGCCACACTGTGCCAAAAGCCTGAACATGATGTCTGAATGTCATCTCGCCACATTGGCAAAAGGTCATTCGCTTTCTACAGGTCAACCGTACGATGTTTTCTACTCTAATCAAGAGTCATTTGTCTTCTACAGGTCAACCATATGCTGTGTTTCCTGTTCTATTCCGAGTCAGGCGCTAGGATATATACCAAGTGTACAGGACACAAGGCTGACAATGGGAGAAGCCAAGGACATTGCAAGTTGTCGTGTCTAAGAGATGTTCTAGAAAATAACACTCAGACGTTATTGTGACTCAAAGCGATACGAGCTACCATCTATGGTCAAAACTATTTAGACTGGACTGCATTCACAGCAATGCACTGAACAGGGGAGGTAGAAATGTTGATGATCTATCTGCATGCTGCACACCGTTTGACTGAACACTGCTAATGAACCACATTGGTTGACCATTCCTAAATTTGGCTAAACGAAACAAGCGGATGTATGTGACCGTGCTGAATCGACTAGTTAGTTAATACTTACTTAGTGGAGCGCGGCACAACCATTTCTGTCAGGGTTTCGTACGTCTTCTGCCAGTCAGCATAGTGTATCCTGGTGAGAGTGCATAAGAAAGACAACAGTATATTTCCATATATGTTGTCTGAACTAGGGTTCTACCGATATGAGTTTCCGAAGGCTGATACTGATGTGTTGAGACCGAAGACGCCGACAACCGCCATTTTGTGCTGAAATTCTATGTCTTTCAAAATAATTGTATTCTTATCAGGGTGGAAAAGCCTCTGAAATGAGTCAATGGTAGGGGAAGGTCTGGGTTAGATTAGGCATTTAAATTAAGAATTAATTTACGAACAAAAACGTGAACAAAGAAATGAATGCAATGTGCAGAGAAAATACAATTCCAATGCAGCGTTTACAGGCTGTTTTTCCTAAGCCGTGGTCAGGGAGGAACCACCATCCTATCGGCAATGGACAACACGACTGGTCGATATCCGATATTTCATTAAAGCACAATATCGGCCCCGTCTAACCCTAGTCTGGACTAAAGAAACAACTGACAAGAACCAGTATCAAGAACCACTTACTGTCCACTGCGCAACTTAAAATACCGTTACTCAAATTGGGATATGTATTAAGGTCTTGCAGACGGTGATGCACTTACTTTTGGACAACCACCAGAATTGTGACCAGGTATTCCGAGTCCAGCACGAAATCCTCTTTCTTCACTATGTCAGCCAGACTCCTGGTCAACAAGCTCCCCCTACAGGACAAGACCTGCAGTTCAGCTCCTCGGTCATCCTAACACTTCTGAGCGGTTACATGGACAGGTAACACATGAAACATTTACAGAGGCAAAGTCTCAATTGTGCATGTTGGAATTTGTGTGCGGATGTGCGATGAACAGCGTTTCGTCCTGAAGAATCAGCTGAATATTAGGAAAGGCCTAAAAAAAATATATTGCATTTTGTGGCACCTGGGTGGTGAAGACAGCGGAGCGCATCATTGGCTGCCACCGCCCCTCCGTGCAAGGCATCTACCACACACGATGCCTTAGGGAAGCACGGAAAATCATAAAAGACTACAGCCACCCAGGATATGGACTGTTCTCGCTGCCGCCGTCTGGTCGACGTTACCGGAGCGTCCGGGCACGGACCACCACTCACTAACAGTCCCCCCCCTCCATCACCCCAATGTATGCTCTAGTCACTTCCTATGTACATTAATTGTACATCACCACAATGAAGTGTAAATATCCATCGGTACTCCTTCACTTTATATTCACAATATTTAATACTTTTATTTCTACTGTCTATATTCCACATCTTTTCTGGCTCTGGAATTGCTGCTAATGTTTGACTGTTATGTATAATTTGGATACTCCTGCCCTTATTTGTGATCTTCTTTTTTTTCCACAAGATGTCGTTTATATTTTTATTTCGGTTTATCGACAACGTTTGTTCAAACCTAGTTTCTGTCTACCGTTTGATATTTGGAATAATGTCCATGCTTGCCGGGTTCAGATTAACAACGTTCTACTGTACAGTATCACAATTTGCAAAAGGATAAGGAAATGATCAAAGACAAATGACAGGTTTGTGTTCGGACTTAAAAGGGGCTAAAGTATCAAACTTCTGACAGTCATCAAAGTATGTTGGCGACATAAGCCAGCGGACGGTGTGCTGTAGGGTCACGCAGTGGCTGTAAAACAACATGAAGTACACGGAATCCTCTGTGTTTAAGAACAGATAACCACCAGCACTCACGCGTTCTTCCGCTCCAGGTTCTGCAGGTTCCCCTTCAGGTTGTTGTAGGCTGACGCTCTGGCCTTCAAGTCATTGTCTATCTGAGTCACTTGCTACAAACCAAGAGATGGGCGACATATCAAGGGAGAACATACACACAGTGCCACGTCCGTACCATCGACACTACATTGAAGAGTACCTTGGCGATGATCTCAGAGATGTTTTTCAGCGACTGCTTGATTGGATACTTTGCCATGTCCCACTGGAATCTGGTGACATAGGTGACCAGGTCAACTGGGAAGAAGAAACCAGGCAGAAGTCATCCACACTGACCACATCCACTGACGTGGGCCTTGTAGCCCAGAACGTTTGTGCGACTGAATATACGGCAGCCCTTCACTTCTGGCTTTGAAGAGACGTCTAGTCAAAGAGATCGAATCTAGCCTTGGCCTGCGACCACTTCCTTCAACACACCAGATATACCTATACTCCTGTGAACCGACCAAGCCAGAGAGCGCCTGGGCTTCAGCGTGGCGATGGTGATGGAGATTACCTCCGTTGGCCAGTAGGTTCTCCTGGACTTTGTCTCGGCTGTCCTCCAGAACGTCGGCCATGTATTGGCCAACCTTCTTCACCACACTGGCCGGCCCCACGCGGGACGAGAGGCAGGGGGTTGCGGACCAACAGAGGGGGACGGAAAGACGAGAGAGACACACAGTGGGTTGAGGAACTGGAGAGTGACAGACGTGGGAGTCTCTTTTGAGACTTTGAGCAGATTCTTCCTTGGGAACCAAACCAAAAAACCAGAACCGCTTCCTCACAACAACACAGCCTTTTTACGAGACCCGTCCATTTAAACAAACTATTTGAAGTGAGGAATAATAGGTACAAACACTATATCTTTGAACTTGGTAATAGCAACAAAGTTTACCTCTCCACGAGCGTGTCTAGTTTCGCCAGCTCATCCGACAGACCCACTAAGACATCGAGCGTTCCAACCTGTTGGGGACAGAACACAGAACACGGAACATTAAACAGGCAACAACTGCCCGGCGCTATTGGACAACATGAGCTCCCCCCAATCCTCCCTGCGGCGTCCGCTGATGCGTCCTCCACGGTGCTTTTAGCGACAGACGATTGGCGCGTCTGTGGCAGGCGGGATTGTCCCGAGTACAAACCTGCACCTCGTGTGGGAGAGAAGGCCGAGTGTGAGATTTTGTCATGCGACGACAACAACAAACGGACGGTGCCGTCTCTTAACCTTGAGGTCGGGGATGTTGAACTTGCTGTTGGTCGAGAGGTTGTTGGTGCGCGCGGTGGCCACCATCATCATGTCCCAGGTCTGCTGGCACGTCTTCTCCCCCGGGGCGGAGATCAACCAGAATTCTGTCATGGCTGCGGGTGGAAGGTCGTCACTGGCGTAAGGCGAGAAGGACATTGTTAATAAAGCTCTACTGGTACCTCGTATTTTATCGCCACAGACAGCAACGTGGCATAGTGACGGCAAGCATCCGCCCTACTGAAGTGTCTTTGAGCAAGGCACTTGACCCCCTACCAGGCCCTATCAACAATTCTGTTATTTTGGGGGGTTACGTTTATAAGCTCCGTGGTCCAATTTTTCCATTTTGATATACGCTCCCTCCAATGAACCCCTGATTTCGCATCTCGACCATGCAGGCAACACATTGTGACGTCGTCAGTCATACAAGATCAAGGGGGAAGCGTCATCATCTAGATGGATCAGTGTCACATGATGAAGCCCCTTCTTCCTCACGCTCAGACAGATAAGCCTCGCTATCTGCTGGACCCGAGGCTCATGTGACCATGCGTCTGTGTTGTGGACGGCGTGCTGCACGCGAACCGCCATGGCTGAGAATATACTCGTTTGGTTCCGTTGTAGATCGACAATAATAGAAACGACAGCACATATGCCGGGGCTCGTGTCTGGCTTTAGCCTGCTGACATACACCTGCTTGCGTCGCGGTCGGTGTATTTTCACACTTACCGATGCGTTCGCCGGCTTCAGTGCGGGACCACACGGGGCAACGCGGCAAAATGGTCACCGTTTCCGATGCATGCTACCTCGGATAATACCAGGCTGTCGTTCTCAGAGGTCCTTCGACCGCGTCACACGCACAGTCAGCTGATCGGGGGAGAAGTTGTGCGTATGCGCAAAGCCTGCTGCGCACTACGCTGCCTTTTCCCGAAATATAAAGTCAGTGCCTCCCAATACCGACCTCTTGTGGCAATGTGCACCTACTACATCGTTTAATGACGTGTCTTTAGATGGAAGTGAGTCAACGTCAGAAAACCAGCCTTTGTATTTTAGTGCCGCTCACACATTGCAATCCCTGAACAATTAATGTGCGTTATTCTGATTTTAAATGCAAGACTGAATGTCAGAGTATGCACACTTCCTTTCTGCCAAGGCTACAAACAATAAAGGTCTCAGATTTACTTAGCTATGATCAAAATAAACAAATAGACCCAAGAAGATCAGTGGTTCTAAGCCATTTCCATCTGTTCAACCTTCCATTCCAATAGACTAGATAAATAAAGATGGTAGCCAGCTGACTTTAGCTGATATAAACAATGAATCAAACACTGTGCCTCCTATTTAACTTTCTAATCTAGTTACAAAAGACTATAAAGTATGTCATTATTTCTCTGAAATTGCACATTTACAATCCCCTTCGACAAACGATTCCTGGTCTGTCCAGGGCCATTGGCATGACTGAACAGCCCTAAACTGTATATTTCAGCCAGTCACTTGGTTTCTAAACATAGTAAAGAAGGCCAGCCAGCCTCCAGCCTTCAAACTCTCCGTGTCTTGTGCTCAAAAGAAGTGTTACCATAGGGCTTTCCTGGCTGTCTAGAGTCCAGTGTTTTCTAGGCCACATTGTTTATGAACACAATGCCCCTTGACTGTCATAAAACAAAGATAAGGGCTAGAATGGCAAGACAAATATATACAGATAAACTGCCACAGATCAAGCCATGCAGCGTATCACTCCAGTGCCACAGAGAGACAAGTCATACGACTGAGGTGGCTGCAGGTAGGGGTGTACTGAACTCCTGATCGCCATAATGAAATAGATTTTTTTTAAAGGATTTCTTCTCATCAAATTGAATAGCATAGAATTATTATCACACGTGAAAAGGGTGGTGTGGTGTTTGTAAGTGAATGTGACAAAGGCTCGCTGACTAATCAACAAAATAGTCAATATTCGTAATAATCCCCTTGCATTCCATGAGATACTGGCAGGAACACGATGAGGGTGACAAAGAGAAAGCGGGACATTTTGGTTGTTGTGTCTTTGCAGTGTCTTGATCAGTCCCACACCACTGTCTTCTGATTCCGTTGTGGTCAAATTGTTTATTATCTGATTATATTACAAATCCAGAATAACAGGTTCGTTTAAAAATGTATAGCAGGTTAAATCAAGTCCAGCGAGGTTGTGAAAGGATCCACTCATTCCATGTGATTCATTCCGATTGTACTGGTTAGAAGATTTATAGGCTTTTGACCCCGTAACATTCTCTGAAACAGAGGCCTGTGTTCTTCTTGCAGTCACAAATGTCTTCATGGCTTGTGGATAGTGTGTGACAAAAATCAAGGAGGAAAACACTAGCTGATAACTCTAATATGAAAAGCGCTGCATAGCTCATTCAGTAAGCACCATGCTAGGAAAAGGATCATACTATCACAGTTAAGATGACTGTTTTTGTTAGCACTTGACTGAATCAAGGCCAGTTTCTTTACATCCTCAGACAGGCTTGTAATGAAGATTTAAAAAAAGGAAAAGCCAGATACAAGAGATATCATCTAAAGCAGATATTATCTAAAGCAGATACCATCTAAAGGCTTTATGAATAATGGTGAGCATGTTCAGTCCTGTTACCTTTTCCTGCATATTATTTGCGCGAGCCTTTTTGCATGAGCTGATGCATGTCATCTATACAATGTCAATGACTGTGATTTCTGCACACTCGGCTGGATATTTCTAATATTTCTGTGAATATTTCCAATCCACAGAAATCCGGCTATAATGTCATGAAAACATTTTGCTTGCCTTGTTCTTCCACATATTTACATTGCCCTTTACACTACGTACTTATAACAAACTGGGTCAAATCTGTGGACATTTTACTAAGCCAAACAAGCAAGCCCAAAGTTTATCTCCCGAAGCACTGCTGACTAGCTTCAAACAAGGGTACAACGTTTCAGTCACACCCTTAATGTTTACAGCAGAGGAGTGTTTAATGAACTCTGGAAATCTACTAGGCCTATAATGTCTCAAAGGGTCTAGCGAGTTGTGTGTCAATGGCTAAAGGTGACATTTCAGTATTGTTACATTTTAGAAGATTAAAGCAAGGGAATGGATACAAAGATTTAGATTTGTTGATGGGATATATATATCGTGCTATAAGATAGTGTCTCTAGTACCACTGACTTGTTTCTGTTTTCATGCGTCGACAAGGGGTGGCAGGGCAGCTACACCAACAGGTGCGTGCTTTTTTTCTGGGGGAAAAGTCCATCAGCTTTTATCTTTAAACAACTTTTGAGACTGTAAATGGATTTTGTGAAGTGTAAGTGTTTAGCAATACATAAATCAATTATAGCAGGTAGTCTACCTACCTACAAAAACACTGGAAGGCTGTTTGGTTAGAATTTCATGACTAGTTTATTTTATGAAAATAACATTTTTGAAAGTATATTCTACCATATTCTAACCTATATTTACCTCCTGACGTTAATCCTTCATAACGGCTTGCTTACGTACTAAGCAGCTACCCGAGTTTTCCGACCAGTGTCATTGGCCTCTGTGGCTGTGACGTCATGTTACGGCGAACCGCGTGAATTCAGGGTGTAAACGTGTACAAGAAACACCCCATTCCGACAGGTAGAACACTGCGACTGTAGGCGAGTGTAGTTTCAATGATCCCATAACTATATAAAGAGGGATGACCGACTGATAACGAGTTGCCATCTGTGGAAAGTTTGTGGTTACGTAACCAGAATACACACAACACAACTGGCCTGGATGTTATTCGGAAATACATATTTGGTATTTTCTCCCAAATAGGGAAAGGTCATTGGTAGAAGTGAAGGAGGAGGCCCCGCCCCCAGCCAGTTGGTTACCTTCTCCACTTCCCCTTGACTCCAGTAGTTCTCCACCCACCAGCCGAGAGAGAAGGGAGGGAGACCGCCACCGAAGCGACGCGCCGCCCCTCGTCCAAACATATGGCGCAATATCCCGCGTTCTTTCTTATATCGTTGTGTCCACTACTCTTCAAAAATTCCGCCGAAAAAGAGAAGACGATTTTCCAAAACATTCTGGCCGTTATCTCACGTAAGTACAGTGAACCACTTCGGTGGAGTTCCTCGGTTTCGGCTGGCGGCGTAACATGGCGGGCTGCTCTTTCTGCCTCCCCACACATGACAGGCCGATTCATTGCGTTCACGTTGTCACGTCGTGTAGCTGCTCTCGAAAGTCTTCGTTCATTAAGAGGCGAACATGTCACTCCAGACCGACGTTGACTTAATATCGAAAGTAAGATGGCGGTTTGTTCTGGGGTTATTAATGAAATAACGTGCTAACTGTAGCTTGTTATACAGCGACATGTAGTCGGTGTTACTAGCCAGGTTAGCTCTCGGTCACCAAGAGTCGGCAGCGCCGCAGCGTTTCCTTCGTTCAATTGAACTGGCGTTTTACGTTTTTAGATGTTTCTGACATGATACCGCCAGTTATGTCTTGTTTTGGTGACGCATTTGCAATTTTATTATGTCATTTGTCCCACCGTAACGCGTATGCATATGTAAGTTAAACACGCGTTAATCTGTGAACTAACGTTAATGATGAATTGGCAACTGATTTGTTTAGTTAATTAGTCATTGGTGTTTATATTATATGGTTGAAACCATAGATTATGAATTGGATACGGGGTTAACACCGTTTGCTATAAAATGGCGCCTATGGCATTTAAAGGGTTAGTTGCTATAGTGACAGCGGAAGTCGGTGTAGTAAGGCCGTAAAGTGTATAAAACGCTGTGGCTGTAGCCTAAACTAAAAAGGGTTCGCTTTGTAATGTCACAAGATTATCGTTGAAGTAATAAAATGTGACTACTTACCAGCGATTAAACACATCAGTCCAACAATCCACAAGTAGCCTCCTTGCCGTACGTCGGTTTATACGGAAGTTAGCCCAACGTTCCAGGATGGTGGGAGTGGCGGACATTTTTGCGTGTACCCAAAATTGCCTCCGCTCTGTCAAACCTGGAATGTTGATTTGAAAGGGAAAGATAGTTCTACCCAATTCAAATTCTACAGTTCAGACACCAGCCACGTAAACGGACGGGACAGTTACCTAACATATCGATCGTGGCAGTGTCATTTTGACCACAGTCGGTGATTCCAGTTAGTCAGGGGTGAATCGCATAATCCTAAAAGAGACCAAGATGACTGACCAGACTAGCCAAGGATACTGCACTGCTTGTACTTTCCCTTGTTATAAACATGTAGCGCCTGTCTGAACAGTGTGTATATACAGTAGGGGCGGCACGCTGGCTCAGTGGTTAGCACTGTCGCCTCACAGCAAGACGGTCCTGGGTTCAAATCTCGCCTGGCCCTTTCTGTGTGGAGTTTGCATGTGCTCCCCGTGTTCGCGTGGGTTTCCTCCGGGTGCTCCGATTTCCTCCCACAGTCAAAGACATGCAAATATGTGTGTATGTAGTGTAGTACATGATGTGATGTACTCTGTATATGATGCATACAATGTAAAGCCCTTTGAGACATACTTGTATAAAAGGGCTATATAAATAAAGATTTATTATATTAACGCAGTCTATGCCAAACTTGCTTTTGGTACCATTTTGTTCTATGCATTCAAGTCTAATATGTGCTTACCCCTCCAGGGCTCCCCTGTCTCTGAACAGGTGTATAGTCGGTATCCAGAAGGCATAGGGGCGGCTCTTTACCAGGAGCACTTTGACTTCAACGCAGAGCCGCCTTGG
>OMOT01088812.1:0-25213 GCA_900312575.1 Acanthochaenus luetkenii | reverse complement strand
CTCAGTGAATCTCAGTTTCATGTTTGTACATTTCCATCTCCGCTGCAACTTTCTCCTCAGTGGTTTTATTTGTAGGGGAGTCCGAGTAGTTTCTTCCGCTGTAGCTGCTGCTGGTGTTATATTAGCCTTGTTAGCTTGATTAGCTTAGCGAGGCTAACTGCTTGCTCCAGCTTTGAACAAGACAACACAGCTTCCCCCACCCCACTCCCTGACCTGCTGTAAGTGAAACTTGATCCCAACCTTAATTTCTAACAAACTTTGCTCATGTAGTGCATAGATGCAACTAGTGCTCAGTGTATTAACTCAAATATAATATTTATCACGTTGTATAGTAGTGCAATACAAATTAATCCATTACATTAATTTGATTATTTTTATTATTATTTTTCCCAGAATTATCTCATAATACTAAACGCCGGTATAGTCGGTGTGTATAAAATGAAACCTGTGTCAGCTCGCAGACCGGATGACACCGGTAAAACCGGAAACCGGCCTAAACCTATGTGATATAGTTGCCAACTTTCCATGTGTAACATTTGCTTGTCATTTATATTCACTGCGATCACCCCAACTATCTTTTTGCCCAAGTCACTGCGTAACTCTCCTACTGAAATGTAAAGCTTACAATTGCATTGTTCAACATCTCGCAGCCAAAGGGACCGATTTTAAGTTGCCTTCAAGTGCTGTTGGAACTATCTCACAGTTATGTGGCAAGTGCACATGAATGACATGAACATTTTGAGTGTTAAGTTATTATTTTACTTGTGTTAAATAAACACACAAAAAATTAATGTCCATATCGCCTACCCCTACAATTAATTCTGGCTTTGTGATTTTGCCTTCTTGGATTTACTAGAAGGAAACCAAATGAACCCCAATCTGTTTCCTTTGGGAAAAAGTTTGCTTGCAGACACTACATTTTAAAGTTTTCCACTAGATGGAGAGCTTCCAGTGTTTCCGCTATATGCATTCAGCAGCGGCGCCCCGCCACTACACATTTTTCGCAGCTTCTGTGGGATTTCATAATTGTATGAAATGTCATGACAATCTGTCCTGGTGCCACTTTAGACATGACTGCTGGTACAGATCACTGTCTGCTCCACTTCACTGACAGGTTGTCAATCACTCGTGAAGTCATGACAACTTATTGAACAGGTGCGAGAGCGCAGCGTTTTCTCCTCAGCTACAGGCAGATAAATGAAAGTTGACTGATGGAGTGAAGCAGGACAGAGCATACCGAAGAACGAGGTATGCTCTATCCTGCTGTCCACAAGTAATTTGACTTTGAAAGTTCAGACCGGAACCAACAAACTAGCCAGATTTAGCAAGACTAAGACTGGGAAGTTGGCGACTATATCAGCGTAACATTTGTGACTTTTGAAAAAATATTATTGTTTGCTTTTGCATTGTTTGTACAATAAGCTAGCTAACTTACAATAGTTGCAAGTAGACCTAGAAACACAAAGCATAGCAATACAATATACATGCATAGCAATTACACATATATGCACAGCCCTTTGGCCACACACATAACTGCTTATTATTGCCTATGTTAATGTTGTGTATCATATTTATCAAGTTAGCATAGTTTAGCTAGTTGAAGGAATTTACTTGTCATTTGCCCTCTCTGTTCAGTTGCTCTCTTTCACCAGTTTATCCTGTGTATGCAGAAATGTTTCTTAGACGCTGCTGTCCACATGAGCAGTGAAACTTTGATGTTTAGTAACGCACAAATGATCACTGTTCTTCAGTGTCATCCATGGATACGAGCAGCATATACTACTCTTAATCTCTGAGCATGGCTGTGCAATAATCCGTACATATGCTCCCCAGTCAAATTTAGCCTGTGCCTCTCAAACCCCTCTGTCCGTCTCAGTGACACCTACCGCTACTATTAATCCTGGCTTTGCGCGTTCGCCTTCTTGGATTTACCAGAAGGAAACCAAATTAACCCCAATCTCCTCCCACACCCACTGCTTCGCCTCTGTCACGGCTGAGACTGCCGTCCTCCGGGCCCGTCGGTACAATGCAACTGCCTCCGGAGACCCCCTGGATAACATATCCCGGAAGGCCTCCTTCTTCAGTTGGATGGCTTCCCTGACCCCTGGTGTCCACCAGGATGTTCGAGGGCTACCGCCCCTTGAGGTACGTACATAAGACCTTTAGACCGCAGCTCCCAGCCACAGCTTCAGCAATGGAGGCTTTGAACATTGACCACTCTGGTTCAATGCCCCCAACCTCCACAGGGATGTCAGAGAAGCTCTGCTGGAGGTGAGAGTTGAAGGTCTCCCGGACAGGGGCCTCCTCCAGAAGTTCCCGGCTCACCCGCACCCTCATCATCGACCTTTGGCCTATGGTGTTCTGGTACCATGTACACTTATGAGCATCCTTATGCATGACGTTCGTTATGGACAATCCATGACTAGCACAGTCCACCGGGGTGAACTCCAACGTAGCGGCGCTCAGCCAGGGGCTTGTGAGTATCCCCACACCCGCCTGGCACCTCACATCCTGGGCAACTCCGGAGAAGAATAGAGTCCAACCCCTATCCAGGAGTACGGTTCCAGAGCCGAGGCTGTGCGTAGAGGTAAGCCCCACCAGATCTAACCGGTAACGCTCAACCTCCCGCACAAGCTCCGGCTCCTTCCCACCTAGAGGTAATGTTCCACGTCCCCAAAGCCAGCCTCTGCCGCCAGAGTCTGGTCCGTCGTGACCCCCTACCATCACTGCCACCTGTCTGACAGCGCACCCGACCCCAGCGGTTCTCCCCGTGGATGGTGGGTCCGCGGGATAGGATGGTGGGTCCGCGGGATCGCAAATTGTTGCACATGTGATTGTGTGAATCATTGTCTTCCAACATGTTAATAATCATTACACACAGAAAACATGGTGACAGGAATTTCAATATACCCCGAAATGTGAATTCAGCTTTTAAAAAGTACATTATCTGTCCTTGGCAGCATATTTGGGGTGCCATATATTCGCCTTGCACAAGGACAAGGACATCAGTTTCCTTTTGGGAGAAGCCGTTAAATTGCAAGCGGGCAAGACAATTAACAAATTCTTATTTACAATGGTGGCCTGACAAGAGGACAAAAGGACCTCTCGAAGGGTAACAGGGAAAAGGGGACAGAAAAAACTAATCCAGATTAGACTATTGGCCACAAATGATACATACATCATAGAGGCTGGGGAAATAATTGAAATTAAATCAAACAAACAAATACAATGACAAGTCATGGAAGACATGAAACGGGCGGCACGGTGGCTCAGTGGTTACCACTCTCGCCTCGCAGCAAGAAGGTCATGGGTTCAAATCTCGCCTGGCCCTTTCTGTGTGGAGTTTTCATGTTCTCCCCGTGTTCGCATGGGTTTCCTCCGGGTGCTCCGGTTTCCTCCCACAGTCCAAAGACATGCAAATAGATGTGTTTGTGTGTCGTGTAGTATAGTATATGATGTGATGTAGTATGTATATGATGCATGCAATGTAAAGCCCTTTGAGACATGCTTGTATAAAAGGGCTATATAAATAAAACAAGATTGATTGATGAAACACGAATAACAGACACATTTCAATGTCAGTTAAAAGACTGGGTGACAGGACACTGCAATAGAGTCCTTAAAAGTATTGAGGGGGAACCATTTGTCCAGTTTCAAAGTGAAATGGAATATAATTATTCTGTTCTGCACTGTTATGAGAACTGCTGAATGTTTAGACCACAGGGAAGGCCTGTGTCTGGTAGTCACGATAAGCACAGGGCTTTCTCCCTGTGAGCCTCGACTTTCTAGCCATGTGCAGACAGATAATATAACAATGCGTCATTCATTTCACATGATGACTGTAACCCCACTCCTTGAGCTCCATTATGTCTGCTGTTGTAACTATTGTTTGAGGAGACACTTCAGCCAACTCTGCGAAGTGAGAGGTTGTGGTCTCCATGTTTGAAGGCATAGTGAGTGTATCTTCAAACTTTGTTGATTCATCTAGACAAATTTAGCAGTGTGTGCAGTGGAGAATTTCCACAACAATCGTCTTTTGTACCTCGTTCCAACTGCTAGGTGCAGCAAATTGGAAGGAGGACTGGCCAAAAGAAGTATTAACACAGGGAACATCTAGCGAGAAGCTCTGGTGTTATAGGGAGTAGATGACAATTTTAACACTTGTATCAAATAAGGAGTCAGACCAAGGAGGGTTTTGTAAACGAGTGTAAGCCACTGAATTTATTGTAGAATGGCCACTTTACAGACATATATAAGTCACAAAGTGAGTGTGTTGAATAAGGGGCATTTGTGGACATTCACTCACAGTTGTTGTTTTGGCAAGCACAAGAAAGGGGTCCTTCCCCACATTCCCCATGTTTCTCAGATGTGTTATTTCATACTTGATACACGTATTAGTAATGTGATGAAGATTGTTTGTTTTGTTATTTTCTTTAAGATACCATTAGATGATCTGAGGGGGGAGTGTTATGGAAAATATACAAAACACCTGTGGCCTTAAACTTGGTGTTTAACAGTTGTAACTTGTGTTTAGCAAGGCTATAATTGTGAAGCGTTGTTCTGTATTGTTGTCTGGAAACTATGATGATGTTGAGAACATGGAACTGAAAGAAGGATGTGGTAACTCTTGTACGGTATAAGGTACGAGACAGCATGCAAATTAAGATGTGCCCTATGGTGCGAGGTCACCAGATGTTCCAGTCTAACCACTCGCCCACGCCTTCCTGAGTTATTTGCCATCGCATCACATAGTATGAAACTATCACTTGGTGGAGGAACACTTTTTACACGGTTTACTCTGAAGAAGAGTGAACTGAGTTTCTCCTTGCTTGCAAACAATAAACTTTGACTCTTAAGACATGGCAAAGACTGATGTATTCTACTTGATTAGAGGGCGTCTCACCTATTCCTATTTGCATGCAGGAATTCTTAGAAAGATTTCCACTACAGTCCTTGTAGACAAAAGTGAATCATTATCACGACCATGCAAACAAGAAATGGCACAATCTGTCGCACAGACTGGTATATGAATGAGTTCACTATGATTAACATTTTAAAAGAATGCTTTCTTGATAGAAAGGTAAAGTAGGCAACAAGAAAATAAAATTGTTTAGCCATGATTACTTAATGGTAGAGCTGGCAGAGGAGATCAGACTGTTAAGGCCACTACTGGGGCGTGGACTTGGGCCTGGCAGCTGGGCTGCTGCTGCTGGGGCCTCGGCTGGTAGATGGGCTTCTAGAGCCTAGGCCTGGCCTAGTAGAAGCTAGGCTGCTAGAGCCTGGGCCTGGCCTGGATGTAGCTGGGCTGCTGGAGCCTGAGTATAGTGACAACTGGGCTGCAATAACCTGGGCCTGGCCTGGTGAAAGCTGGGCTCAAGCGAGCCATGAAATTGACTTTTTTGCATTTGACACAGACCCCGAGGACAGCTACTCAGCCGAAAAAGTGATGGATTATTTGAGGTCAGGAGGATATGGGATTGAGAACCTCAACTAGTTCTCAAACATCAAAAACCTTTTCATGAAGTACAATACCACGACCCCATCTAGCACGCCATGGCTGTTCAGTTTAAGTTTTGTGCTCACGTCCAAAAGGAACAATGACAACAGGTTTCAGAAGCTTTAATTTCCGGCTGCTGAGCACTGAATTTCCCCTAGGGGATCAATAAAGTGCATCTAATAAAGCCTGAAGGATCCTGGCTGACTCTCCTCATAGTTTCCCATGACCAGTTTCCTTGACAATGTTTGTACAGATATTATCCACCTGGGCAACCAGAAACTACTATTACAGGGGCAATTACCTGATTGTCACATTACAATTACACAGGTATAAATATGAGGGACATTCTTGAGTGCAAGACTCCGCAACAATGCAGTGTTAATATACACACACACGATACAATATAGTCTAATATATTGGAGCAGCATCATTATCAATATACAGACCGTGACACACTCAGGGCTGGTTTGAGTGTTCAATCGACCGTAGATAATAAATCTACTGTCCACACACAGCTCACAGTACAACACAGTTTTAATGACTGGTAGATGGAGAGAAGCGGTTAGTTTCTTACAGCTTTCAGAATCAACAATGTCTATGCAACGGGCAGGGCAATGGCACACAGCAGATTCCTCGTTCCGGTCGGGCATACACTGCATAGTATTGCGTCTCTCTCTCTCTCTCTCTTTCTCCTTCCTCCAACATCGACTTCCCCCTCCAGGTACTCTCCCCCGTTCTCCTTTATAGCAGCAGCTCCTGATTGGGGCTTGCCAGCAGCTGGGTTACCTCCAGGTCTGGTGAGGTGGCATGGAATGTCACCACCTCCAAACACTGCCCCCATCTGACACCAGCTCCACCCCAACCTCGGGCTTCGCCTCCACCTCCGGCTCCCTCTGCTGGTGGTTAGGTGGCAGTGGCGTTAAGAGACACCACATATCCTCCCCACCAGCTCCTGTATCCCCGCCGGCTGCCACACACACAGAATATAGTCCAATATATTGTAGAGCAGCACCATTAACAATATACACACAGAATACAATATAGTCTAATATATTGTAGAGCAGCATCAGTGGCAGTATATACACACACATAATACAATATAATATAATATAATGTAATAACAAGATAAAAATACAGACTCCAATATACAAATGTACAAGTACAATTAATCCAAAATGTGCAATGTATGCAGGACATTTCTCAGTGTAGGTGTATACCAGGGTGATATGAGTAAAGGGCAGATGCAATAAATAAAGTATTTAATAACAGTTTGAGTGTGGGAGATTGCAGGCAACAGACTGGTGCAGTATGCAGCTGTCAGTTGTTCAGTAGCCTGATGGCCTGGTGATAAAAGCTGTCCCGTTGCCTGTTGGTTCGGGACCTGATGCTACGGTACCGTCGGCCAGACGGTAGTAGTGAGAACAGTCCGTGGCTCAGGTGACTTGAGTCCTTGATGATCCTCCGGGTCTTTGTCAGACACTGCCTGGTGTAGATGTCCTGGAGGGAGGGAAGCTCATCTCCGGTAATCCTCTGGGCTTTCCGCACCACCCTCTATAGTGCCTTGCGGTTGAGGGCAGTGCAGTTCCCATACCAAGCGGTGATGCAGCCAGTCAGGATGCTTTCGATGGTGCATCTGTAGAAAGACATGAGGACCCGGGGGGTCATGCCGAACTTCTTAAGTCACCTGAGGTGGTAGAAGCGCTGTTGAGCCTTTTTCAAAGCAATGTCAGTGTGTACGGTTCATGTGAGGTCCTCGGTGATGTGCACGCCGAGGAACTTAAAGCTGCTGACCCTCTCTACTGCAGCCCCGTCAATGGTAATGGGGGTGTGTGCTCCCCCCTGCTTCCTGTAGTCCACGATCAGCTCCTTGGTGTTGTTAATGTTGAGGGAGAGGTTGTTTCCCTGGCACCATTGTGTCAGTGCTCTTACCTCCTGTAGGCTGTCTTGTCGCCATTGGAGATCAGGCCTACCACCATTGTGTCATCATACAGTATGTGCAGAAGCAGAAGGAGCTCCAGAAATAATACGACAAGGACCTAAATGCTGGTGGAAAGTCAACCAAGCAGGCTGAGAAGCAGACTAAGGAAGCTCTGACCAGAAAGCAACAGAAAGGTAGGAAAAAGGGAGGTCTGGAGGAGGAGAGCCAGGATGCCACAGATCTGCTGAAGAGGCCTAAAGCATACACCGTCAAGTTCACCTTCCCCATCCCACCTCCACTCTCTCCACCCATCTTGAGACTACACAGTGTTGATTTCAGCTATGGTGGTCAGAAGAAGAATGTGGGCTTTGGAATTGATATAGAGTCTAGGATTTGCATAGTTGGACCCAACGGTATGGGGAAGAGTACCCTGTTACTGCTGCTCTTTGGGAAATTAAATCCAACCAAAGGTGAGATGAGGAAGAATCATCGGTTAAAAATGGGCTTCTTCAACCAGCAGTATGCTGACCAGTTGAACATGGAAGAGGCAGCCACAGATGAGGAACTTCACTACCAGAACAGCAGGAAGTGCCGGGACGTTTTGGCCAAGGCAGCCACGCACACACCATTCAGATATCCAAACTCTGCAGAGGTTGATGGCTCGAGTCGTGTTTGCTGAGCTTTCCTACCAGGAACCTGATGTCCTTATCTTGGATGAACCCACCAACAATCTGGACATCGAGTCAATCAATGCCTTATCAGAGGTCATCAATGAATACAAACGAGCGGTGATGATCGTGAGTCACGATACCAGGCTCATCATGGAGACTCAGTGCCAGCTGTGGATGGTTGAGGACTGTACGGTCAACCAGATTGACGGAGCCTATGATGACTACAAACGGGAGGTGCTGGAGGCAGGGAGAGACCCTGGTTAACAAGGCCAAGGAGTGACCACACAGAGAGTCACTGTCTAAACACAGCAACACAATCAGCTACAGCAGGGCTCAGTGCTACTGTGTTACAGTATCATCTTGGATCATGTTCTACCTACACTCCATCTGGATATGTTGGCACGTTTCACTAAGTTGTTATGGATAATGGGATAGAATGGGGCAAGATACTGGAGTTATTTACACTATTGAGGAAATGGCAATACATCAACACTGACTCCATATATATGTAGAATAATGGTCTGATCTGCAAAAGCCAAACCAATACAAACAAATGAATAACAAAAAATTAAATACAAAATATCATTCAGAATGGCTGCTATCGATGCTGCGTCTTGCAGCATCGATAGCAACAAGTCAGGAAGCAACGTAGAAGGTTTTCCATCTTAGAATCTCAGATCAGATCAGAGAATGCTGTAATTATAAAGGGCTTTAGGGTGCAAGGGTGCCAGCCTGGGTAGATTAGACTTACAGCTGAAGCAATTTGCACTGAAGGGACTATTTGCTTGCGCAGTGCTCTTTTAGAGGGCTTGTTTTTGCCACAACTTAGTTTCTCTTGGTGGATAAGACAAAATCGCTACGTTCTCAAGCAACTGATTCCCTCACAACACAATATTAGTGAATCTGGACTTTAGTTTTTGCTCCATCTCTCACTAGTCACCAATTCATAATAGTTATCTAGAAGGTAGTACGTACACTCCTTGTCACTGTACTTACATCAGCCAATTAATAATTGCTCTGTTTCCTTCACAGATAACATGAATATGATTTATTACTGTGAGTTCCAGTCCCAGAAGTTTAACATGCTCTTCACTCC
This sequence comes from Acanthochaenus luetkenii, assembly GCA_900312575.1. Lineage (NCBI taxonomy): Eukaryota > Metazoa > Chordata > Actinopteri > Beryciformes > Stephanoberycidae > Acanthochaenus > Acanthochaenus luetkenii. The sequence continues at coordinate 16,031 of OMOT01088812.1, read as the reverse complement.
ATTTCACAGGCTTAAGGCTACAGCAAGGAATTTTCGGCTTTAAAAAGTGCATCAAAAATTAGGGCATGTCGTTCACAAATCTTGTTAACTTTATGTCTGTTATGCTCAGGGTGAGCCATATGCTATGAGATTGTAGCTAAAGTGTGACCTGTCTTGTTTCTTCCCACCTCATGGTACATGGCATGTCTGTATGTACTGTGGACCTAAGTTTCCACCTCATTGATATTTCCTGTGGTATTCATTCTGAATTCAGTGGAGGGAGTGAACAAATTTGCAAGGAAGACTCAAGTCAATTGTCAAAAATAGACCCAGAGCACAAATATGGTAAGGCCTGCTCATACTTCACTTTGTTACTAATGATGGTCACCATACAAACAAATAAAATATAAATGTTTTCCAGGGTTGCTCAATCTGCTTTGTGGGCACCCTGAAAACAATGTGGTGTCCTACCACATTTCTCCATGACGATGGTGATGGGCAGGGCCATGACTTACTATGTGACATGGAGGAAATGGTCACTTTCTGATCTGTCATCTCCATCATACATTCTTATAAATTAACTTGTCAATGGGAAAGCTGTTTTAAGACATAAAAAGGTTAAATGTGGTTACGATTGCTCATCCTTTTAGTGTTAGTCATCTTGCTTATCCACATCCCTCCTGGCCAACTGGAATTTACACAAAGTAATTGAGGTTCAGGGAGACACTGGGTTGTTGCAATGGTGTACACACACATGCATTGAAAAACATGTATTTCAAAGTGGGTCATAATGCTTCTGTTTTGTTGTGAAAGTACAGTACCAGTCTCCCATTAAGTGTATTATTCTTCCCTCTTTTCTCCTTCGAGGAATGTCATAGGATTTGGCCAATGATAATTCATCTTGCAAGAGTGACAGAAAAGGTGACCAAACAGCCACTGACTCTGTATGTCTGAAAGATTTCAAACACGAGACAAACCACTAAATGATTCAATTAAAGCAACCTTTTCAAAAGATAGTCAAAAAGGCCTTTTATCTTCAAAATTGCATAATGAATAAAATTATAAACTGAAACAGAATGTAGGTCATAATAATGCCAATGGAATTTATTGGAAATGTGAGAGGCTTTATCAAATGAACATTTGATACTGAATCTTATCCCCAATAAGTGTACATGTTGTGGCAGATGGAGGGAGTTTAGGAGGGGAAGGTTGAAGGAGGGGCAGTGTGGGCAGGTTCCTGAAGGGGCGCTAGAGCCCAGAGACGGCCCTCCGCCCCACCCAGCGGCAGATGCGAGGTAGCTGAGGCAGAGACAGAGAGCGGGCAGGGACAATCGGGAGATAGAGCGGCAGCTTTAAATAGAGAGAGGAAATAGAGAGAGTGGTGTGTGACCCATGGGGGAAAGTTGGAGGAAGAGTGGGAGCGAGTGCGAGAGAGATAGAGGAAAGGCTAGCCCGTGTATGACCGACCGGACCGAGAGACCTGCTGTGTGCCTGATCCCTGACCGTCTGATAACCCGCCTGGCTACCGACCCCTGCTCGTCTAATGACCTCTTTTGCCTTAACCCCCGGACTCTGTGTGAGAGTAACCTGTATGTGCCCAGAAGCGGTAATAAACCCATATTTCTCTATATTCCTTGTTGTGGACATTATCTCTGTTATCTCCGGCCAAGTGGACACTCACATTTCCCCCGAGTGTGCCACAATGTATAATTTGACATATATTTTATTTTTTCTTAAACCATACAATACTCTGTACTAAATTCAGTTTCTTACACCTATGTAATCATACTTATTAGATGCAGAGTTAGACTAGGTGTAGTGACAGAATGTTGTTTAATATAATCCTTGTCATAGCGCAATAAAACAAAAGGCTATTGCATTTTAAATAGGCCGGGCATGATTGGCTATAGGACTGGACGTTTCATCCGTAATCGATGCAGAATTTTATCACGATAGAAGGTAACAACTATCCTGATTCTGTTAAATTCTCCTCCCTTCCTTGTCTCGCCTCCTTCGAATTACTTCCTGGCCCTGATTTACTAATTCCAGACAGAGTTGACTTGTCACTGAAGAGGTCAGGACTCTTACCATCATGTAGACTCACAAAATTGAAGCATTATGACACTCATCTAAAATGTGTTATTTTGGCCGTATATATGTGAAAGTTGCATTTCTGGTCAAAATGATATACATAAAGTTCAAACTGTAAACTTTGGATTCCAACTTTATATTTGCTTATATATTAAAATGTAATCATATAACGCTAAATTTAAACTGAGCGTAAGTCTAGGGGAAAATCAACTTCAGGTAATTTAAAGTAATTAAACGTAAGCATTTCAACATTTGATTGTTTACCCTTTATATACAATAAGTGTAAGAAGTTTATGACCCATCAAAATCACCAGATTTTTCACATCTTCCTTTGCCTAGCTCAACATTCAGCTTCTGGCATATTGTATAAGAATCCATCTCAATGGGATTTCAGCTGTAGGATGAACTCTATATTCAACTAACATGCTGAAATAATCAGTTGTGTGTGTTTATATAACCCCAATTTGCTATGTTCTTGTTTATATCTATTTTTACATCTATATTCAATTTTTTTCTGTTACATCCTATAACTATTTGCTGTTGCATCTAATTGTTCATCTAATTTAATCTTATACCATCCAAAAAACATTTCAGTGGAGTTCCACGGGAATGCTGGTTTGGAGTAACCAGAGTTATGTGGCTCCCATACTCCCTTAAGTATAATTGTGGATGATTTGCATGTTTCCTCCACAGAAAAGAGGATATGTTTATATACACAGAGAAACTGTGTGTGTGTGTGTTTGTGCAGTTCTTTGAATTGTGCAGGAACCTGATGTTCCCCTCATATTGTTCCCACGGTGAGAGGTTCCTGTCATTACACACACACACAGCTTTAACGATGTTGAAAGACAAACCGATGAGGGGAGAACATGTTTGCTGTCGTGTAAACATACAACATTCAATCACACTGGATTAATTATTTTCTCTCTCTCTCTCTCTCTCTCTCTCTCTCTCTCTCTCTCTGTGTGTGTGTGTCATTGTCCTTTGTTGCAGGAAGTGCTCACACTGTTGGAGGCAGGGAAGCATAAACCACATGTGAGATTCTTCCTAAGCCTCTGAAGATACAAACACCCTCTACTGATCAAATAGAGAACTACAGCAAACTGCCCTCTTACAGTGTCAGAAATACGGCTAAAGAAGTTGAAAATAAAGTGAACTTGCGCACATTGTGCAGTATGGCACAGAGACTTTTCCAACACATCAAGTTTGATGGCTTGGTCTTGATAAGGCTCCATGTATGTTAGGTGATTGATGGTTTGTGCAAAAATAATACTAAAACAAAAGTTTCTCACATTTTTTACTAATTTAGAACCGGTTCCCATTTAGAACCGGGTTTTGGGGGGCATCCCTAATCCCAGGTAGTCGGCCTCCTGGAATTTTAAGGTCCAGGGTGATGATGTATCAGGTGTTCCCCAACCGCTCAATCAGTTAATCCACCCTGGGCATAGGATAGGCATCAAACTTGGAGATGTCGTTCAGTGGCCGAAAGTCATAACAGAACCAGACACTCCCATCCAGTTTAGGAACTAGCACGATGGGGCTGTTCCACTCACTGTGTGATTCCTCTATCAATTTGAGCCAATATAGAATTAGAATTAGAAGGTTAAAATATGCTACAATAAATGTTAGAGCTGTAATAGATTTTGTGACTGCAGTGTTTTTTAGAATGATTTTGCGGGGCTTAGCACATTATTCAGACTGAATATTTTGTTTGGTAATATGTTTAGAATTTTATTCAATACATTTTTTCAAGAAATGTTGATTTCTTTACGCATGCAGGGCATTTGCAAGTTCCCTTGAAACTGTACGATCACAGTGAGCATGCTGCATTCATCTATTACACTTTTCTCCTCCCAGTATTATGCAAAATAGCGTGTAAATGCCACATCTTGCATATTCATTGAGGCAAAAGTACTAACAGGATAAGGTCTGTTATTTAGCAACAGTTACAAAGCCATCCATCCATCCATCTTTAACTGCTTATGCAAAGTCGGGTAGCAGAGGTAGTAACTCCAGCATGGGGCTCCAAACGTCCCTTTCCCTGGCCACATTAACCAGCTCTGACTGGGGGATCCCAAGGCATTCCCAGGCCACCTAGTCCTTGGTCTGCCCCGTGGTCTCCTCCCAGCTGGACGTGCCTGGAAAACATCCCTAAGGGACCAGGTAGCATCCTTACAAGATGCCCGAACCACCTCAACTGGAAAGTTGTGCAAAGGATCAGCGGCTCTACTCCGAGTCCATCACAGATGAATGCGCTTCGCACCTTATCCCTAAGGGATTCCAGCCACCCTCCTGAGAAAACCCATTTCGTCCACTTGTATCCGCAATCTCGTTCTTTCGGTCATGACCCACCCTTCAAGGCCATAGATGAGAGTAGGATCAAAGATTGACCGGTAGATCAAGAGCTTTGCCTTCTGACTCAGCTCTATTTTCTTCACAACCGTGCGGTAAAGCGAGTGCAATATCGCTCCCGCTGCTCCGATTCTCCAGCTCATCTCACACTCCATTGTCCCCTCACTCGCGAACAAGACCCCAAGATACTTGAACTCCTTCACTTGGGGTAAGGGCTCATTCCCTACTCGAAGTAGGCAATCCACCAATTTCCTGCTGAGAACCATGGCCTCCGATTTAAAGGTGCTGACCCTCATCCCAGCCGCTTCACACTCGGCTGGGAACTGATCCAGTGAGTGTTGAAGGTCACAGATCGATAATGCCATCCGGACCACATCATCTTTGACAAGCAGCGATGCAATCTGCTGCCCACCGAACTGCAACCCCTCCCCTCCATGACTACGCCTCGAGATCCTGCCCATGAATATCACAAACAGGATTGGTGACAAAGCGCAGCCCTGGCGGAGGTTAACCCCCACTGGGAATGAGTCCAACTTACTGCCGAGAACGTGGACACAGCTCTTGCTTTGAGCGTACAGAGATTGGATGGCTCTGAGTGACCCCCTCACCCCATGCTCCCGCAGCACCTCCAACAAAAGCTCCTGGGGATCCTGGTTGTAAGCCTTCTCCAAACACATGTAGACTGTATAGGCATACTCCCTGGTCCCCTCTAGGATCTTTGTGATAGTAAACAGCTGGTCTGTTGTTCCACGGCCAGGACGGAATCCACATTGTTCCTCTTCAATCTGAAGTTCGACTATCGGTTGGACCCTCCTTTCCAGCACTTTGGAGTAGGCTTTCCCAGGAGGAGTAATGTGATGCCTCTGTAATTGTCCCACCCCGGTCTGCCACTCCTTTGGCACCGTCCCGGAATTCCACGCAATGTTGTAAAGACGTGTCATCCATGACAGCCCCTCAACACCCTGAGCCTTCAGCATTTCTGGATGGATCTCATCAATCCCTGGGGCTTTGCTACTATGGAGTTGTTTAACTACCTTAGTGACTTCCACCAGGGAAATGTATGTTGATCCCCCATCATCCTTCAGCTCTGCCTCTACCATAGAGGTTGGGTTAGTCGGGTTCAGGAGTTCCCCAAAGTGTTCCTTCCACCACCCAATTACATCCTCAATTGAGGTCAGCAGTGTCCCATCCTTGCTGTACACCGCTTGGATGGTTCCCCGCTTTCCCCTCCTGAGGTGCCGGAGGGTTTTCCAGAAGTGCTTTCGTGCCGACATGAAGTCCTTCTCTATGGCTTCTCCAAACTCTTCCCACACCCACTGCTTTGCCTCTGTCACAGCTGAGGTCGCCTCTGTTATGGCTGAGGCTGCTGTCCTCCAGGCCCGGCAGTACCTTGCAACTGCCTCCTGAGTCCCCCGGGATAACATATCCCGGAAGGCCTACTTCGTCAGTTGGACGGCTTCTCTGACCACCGGTGTCCACCAGGATGTTTGAGGGTTAATGCCCCTTGAGGTACCTAAGCTCCCTGCCACAGCTTCAACAATGGAGGCTTTGAACATCGACCACCCTGGTTCAACTCCCACAACTCAACTCAAACTTTATTTATAAAGCACATTTAAAAACAACCATGGTTGACCAAAGTGCTGTACAGTATAAGCACTAAAATACCAAAATAAAACATTGAAAACACAAATTACACAAATGATCAGGGTGTTTAGCTTGTCAGAAAGCCAATGAGAAAAGGTGCATTTTCAACAGAGATTTAAAGGTATCTAAAGTCTGGGCAGTCCTAATCTGCAGTGGTAGCCTATTCCACAGCTTAGGGCCAGCTACCTCAAAGGCTCTGTCATCTCTGGTTTTGAGCCTAGATTTAGGGACATCAAGAAGCAACTGATTGCTTGACCTGAGTGCTCTAGCTGGGATATGAACATGGAGGAGTTCAGCTAGATATGGAGGTGCCAGACCGTTCAAAACCTTAAAAACCAGTAGCAAAATCTTAAAATCTATCCTTAAGTGGACAGGGAGCCAGTGTAGGGAAGACAGTACTTGTGTAATGTGGTCAAATTTCCTTTTTCCAGTTAGAAGGCGAGCAGCAGCATTCTACCCTAACTGCAAATGTCAGAGTGAAGACTGGTCTAAGCCTACATATAGTGAACTGCAGTAGTCGAGCCTTGAGGTTATAAAAGCATGAACAACCCTCTCCACATCTTTAGGAGGGAGATAGGCCTTGACTTTGGCTATGAGCTTTAACTGAAAAAAAGCAGCTTTGGCAACAGAACTAATTTGATTATCAAATTTGAAGGCAGTGTCAAAAGTAAAACCAAGGCTTTTTACAGCAGAAGTATTTTTGGAGGCTAGGGGGCCCAGAGCACCAGCGGAGTCATCCAAGAGAGCAGAATGTCTGAATATAATAACATCTGTCTTGTTGTCATTTAGGTTTAGGAAGTTAATTTCCAACCAAGTTTTTATGTCCTCAAGACAGGCTAATAGATGTTGCAGAGAGTTCTTGCATTTATATTTTAAAGGTAGATCAATCTGAACATCATCACATAGCAATGGAAAGTCACATTATGCTTCCGGAGAATGGACCCCAATGGCAGCATATATAAAGAAAAAAAAATGGGGACCAAAATAGAGCCTCCACTGGGATGTCAGAGAAGCTCTGCCGGAGGTGAGAGTTGAAGGTGTCCCGGACAGCGGCTTCCTCCATATGTTCCCAGTTCACCTGCACTTTACGTTTGGGCTTACCACGTCTCTCCAGAGGCTTCCCCGGCCAACCGACCTGACTCATCACCAGATAGTGATCAGTTGACAGCTCCGCCCCTCTATTCACCTGAGTGTCCAATACATGCAGCCTCAGATCAGATGATACGATAACAAAATTGATCATTGACTTTCGATCTAGGGTGGTCTGGTACCATGTACACCCATGAGCATCTTTATTCATGAACTAGCACAAAAGTCCTATAACAAGCCACCTCCAAGTGTCCCCATTGTTTCCCACGTGTTCGCTGAAGTGTCCCAGCAGGACTACAGAGTCCCCTAGAGGAGCCCCATACAGGACTCCATTCAGGGTCACCAAGAGGGCAAATACTCAGAACTGCTGTTCGGTACATAAGCACAGACAACAGTGGACATAGCCCAAATCAAGCCTCCAGCCTCAGAGCATGGCCTCCAGTCCATACTGGGCCTATGCAACTAGAAGATCTGTGGCAGGTGCCACAAGGAGACTTTGCCAAGATAGATGAGTGTGCAGTGAACCACATGTTCGCCAAGCTTAATGGCACGACTAAAATATGGGGATCGGGAACCAGAGGCGAATGGGCCTCCCCTCGATGTGAAGTTACCCAAATGGGAGAATGGGATGTGGGCTATTGGATCTATGACTGCACATGCCTAAAGAACCACAAAACTTTCATCAATATCACTCAAGCAAGAGTGCTGTTGTATTGTATATCAGCATGGTTGTGATTTGCAGGGAATCAACGCCTTGCTGATATTAGGTTCAACAGTTGCAATTGCAAATGTGATAGTTCTTTAACATAACAGTTCTATAAACAAGAAGTTTGTATCAAGTAATGTAACACATTAAGATATTGTGGGAGGGTCATGTAGGTGTAGTGGCGTGTAGGTGTAGTGGATGTCAAACCACCCAGAAAGGGCCAGGCGAGATTTGAACCCAGGACCTTCTTCCTGTGAGGCGACAGTGCTAACCACTGCGCCACCGTGCCGCCCTCTTAGTAATAATAAAAAACACTAGGGAAGTGCAGCATGTCGACTTCAAGTATAAAAAGAAAAAAAACTACTTACGATTAAAAAAAGAATATGCCTGAGGTATGGAATATTGAAAAGTAATCTGGTACTTCAGTAACAACAAGAAAACACACACAATAGTGCTAAAGGCCTATCACACAATCAGTTGACTCTGGACATTTACAGTACATGATCGACCATTGCACTGTGGGTGTGGGGCAACTGAGAGGTTTTGTCGAGTTGGTGAAACTAACATGTATGAAATAAAATCTGAACCGTCAAGTTTAGCTATCATCAAATGCCCTGAAACACATACATAGCGGGCAAAGTAGCCTACAGTCAGCTGACTGGTCCCTTTAATAAAACCACTAGCATGAAATTAAAAGTAAAATATCACGTTTGATAATGAAATGCTGATAAAACATACTCTGAATTTCAAACAAACAACGCTACTGTGTCAGCTAACATTAGCTTGTCCCTTTACATGAACAGCTGGTCGGGAGGAGGGGGGGGGCGGTAAACAACCAGCATCGTTGTCTCTTTACCATCACCAGTATCTGTGAAACTAACAAACATGTTCTGCAAAGTTGTTCTAAGTGCAAAAGAAAGATGATTACTTACTCAAACTGGATCCATATTCATCCAAAAATGTGTCGCCTCCTCTGAGTCATATATTCCTTGTCAGTAGAATCCTCAACTTTAACATCACTTCTACTCTGAATTTCTTGTAGAGCTTCTAAAATGGTGAACTTCATTTTCTGTGGTTTCTTTGACATTGTACATGTGGAAAAACACCCAAAGCAACACAGAAGTCCGCTGTGAACCGCTGTGCCTCATGTGTTAAATGCCGCCGTGTGAGTTGCATCGCTTTATGCAGGGCTATATATATGCAATGCCTGAAGGTAAATTGACAAATGACCCCTCATTGGAAGAAGTAGAATAAGATTACGGTGATGTCGTCATCTGTAGTACTACCACACGGCTAAAAGATGGCAAGGCAAGACCGTGTATTGTCAAGGAAACATAGGGACAGGTTATCCAGAGCTCTCTACAAAACAAGCCTGCTGGCATGGTGTAAGTCAAAAGTGTAAGTAAACAATATGTATTGCTTTTGATGACAATTGCATTGAAAATTTATTAAATAACGAGACATCAATACAAAATGTGCCACACAGACACTTGGATGTGAAGTTTGGCTGTGTGTTTGCTGTGGGGCTGACAGGAGTTGTTTAGCTTTGACTATTGATGGCTTGCTATCATTTGAAAGGATAGAGTGTCTAGTTTCATATGATACCTAACACGGCGGCATTGAGTGAGTGGATCATTTTCCCAGTTGCGTTGTAATGCTCCTACCTCTTCCATTCCAAGAGCTTTTATTTTGATTATTGCCTATCAGACATTGCTTGGACCAAATACACTTGGGAGTGTTGTTTTGGTAGTGTTAGATACCCGTAAAATGGGTTTAAGGGGTTAAAACAAAAAACATTTTATTTGATTTTTCTAAAACATTGTAAATAAAGTACTTAACATCCATATCATTAATTGTGACCAGAGCAACTGCGTTTTCTTGTTTGATGCAGGTGCCTGACCATCGAGGGCTCACGAGGACCTTGAACTGAATCCTGAAAATAACAGGAAGCCAGTGCAAGGAAGCCAAGATAGGAATGACATGACAAGTCCCCCTTGACCTAGTCAACAGCCTGGCAGAAGCATTTTGGGCCAATTGTAGATGGTCCAGAAAAGATTTGCTTAGGTAAAACCATGAATCCTTCCATTCTCTCCACCATCACGAACTACCTCACTGAAATAAAAACTTGGATGAACAGCAACTTCCTCAAACTCAACTGCAATAAATCAGAAATCATCATCATCTGCCCCAAATCCCTTCACCCCTCAGCCCAGGATTTCTCACTTAACATCGATGGTCATACAGTCACAGTTTCCCCCCTGGTCCGAAACCTTGGCGTCACTCTGGATCCCACCCTCTCCTTCAAATCACACATCAACAACATCACCAAAACATCCTCCTCATCACATACAAAGCTCTCAATAATCTTGCCCCCTCATATCTGACAAACCCTTTCCATCGCCACACTCCCACCCACCAACTCAGATCAGCTGATGCCAAACTGCTGACCCCCATCACCAGGACCAAGCACCGCACCTTGGGGGACAGAGCATTTGCATTTTGCTGCCCCAACCCTCTGGAAAAAGGCCTACAATATCAACTCCCACTGCCTCTCCTGATCTTAAAACTTATACCCTCATTTATCATCATTTAGTTTCACTCCTTATCAAACCTTCCTTTCCACTGTAATTTAAATGTTATATACTGTAATTTAGATTTTATCCATTTATTATGTGATTTTAATGTAAAGTGTCTTTAAGTACTGTGAAAAGCACTATACAATAAAATTTATTATTTTTATTATTATAACCAGAGTAGGTGTATCCCAGGCCAGGTAGGCAGACAGGTACAGACCACAATAGGACTGACAATACAATACGATATTCAAATACAGGTAACTCTAAAGTACTAAAGTAGCAGAGATTTGATTGAAGACAGCTCGAGAAACCAAGGGTGCACGTGGGGAACACTGGGGTCATCTGCTGGCCTAAAAGGGAAACACGAGGTGAGAATAGACAGTAGTTGTGACAGGACCCCCTCCTCTAGGGATGACCCACCTGGACAACCTGGATGTTGCTGGCAGAGCTCGGTGATGAGGCCAGGAACCAGGATGTTCCGAGCAGAATCAGAGAAAACGGTATAGAAAGTAACGTATCGTTCATATTTGACAGAGTACGTTTGAGAGTCGCTGAGCTAACCGGGCAAGGGAAGGGTCAATCAGCTCGCTGGTGGCAGTGATGCGCATGCGTGTTTCCAAGACGAGCTGGTTCACAGACAGCTTTTCTGCCCACCATTCTGACGGTCAGAGGATACAGGCATTACTCTATGAATACGACTAGAAATGACAAAGAGCGCATGTGCAAAATAAGCTGGAAGCCTGGCAGCTTCTCTACGGAGCCCCACAAGGCTCACCACAAGGATTTATTTACTGCGTTCCCACAGCACCGCGGTGAAGCAGTTTGAAAATACAATAATATGACAGTAAGAAACAAACATTTAATCAACACATTTTAATGTAAATAATAATTATGCTCATTAAGATAAAATAAGACATTACAATTGAAACAAATGAAAAGGAAATGTTAATATGTAAATGCTCTCATCATTTTCAAATGCCTTGGGCATGCGCCGCATTTATAGCTTATTATGACCGCTCGCCACTGAAACACTGACAGGGAAACAGACTAAATACAAGGGAATAATGACTTGATTGAAGACAGCTGGGGAAACCAAGGGTGCACGTGGGGAACACTGGGGCATCTGCTGGCCTAAAAGGGAAATACATGAGGAGAGAGAGAGAGACTACAGAGTAGTTGTGACACTCTCCGCTGGTTGTGATTTTGTGAACTGTAGCATTAAAACATTTTACATCTCCACTGATATACAAAATCTTATATTCAACTAGATGATCATTATTACCATCACCCAGGTTATCTGTGATTTTATTTTTTTATAATGAAACTATAAAGAAGATATATTCAAATGAGTGAGCAGATAATTATGTTGCAGGCAATTTTGACGAAATAAGTAAAATCTACTTTTACACTTTTTCACTGCCTTTGTTCAAGCAGATTCCACAGAAACAAAGGCAAAATATTGTATTACACATTAAGGGCCTGATCTACTAAAGGTATGGGTTTGTAAAAATGTGTGCAAACTCATAGCACGCGCAAATAAATGCACAAACTGATCTACTAATAGCGCGCACTGAGGACTGTCTTTCAAATGTGCTAAACAACACACCTTATCCTGTTAGTACTTTTTCTTGAATATGCAAGATGGGGCATTTACATGCTATTTTGCACAATACCGTGAGGAGAAAATGTAAATAGATTAATGTAGCGCACACACCGTGATCTATCAAACCTGAACGCAATTTAGTTGATGGAGACTGCGTCTTTATTTAATACATTTCAAGGGAATGTGCAAATGCCTAGGAAACAGAGGAAGGGGAGTGTGACCCATGGGGGGAGTAAAAAAAAGAGAGAGAGAGAGAGCGTGAGAGAGTATTGCCTGGAACGTGTATGACCGACCGGACCGAGGACCCTGCTGTGTGATATATCCCTGCCTGTCTGACAACCCCCTTTGTGCTCGACCACCGCCTGTCTGCCGACCCTTCTCCTGCCTTGACCCCTGGACTGGAATATGACTATCCCCCAAGTGACATTGCCGATAAGAGACTAACCCGTTACCTCCCCGAAGCAGTAAATAAATCACTGTTTCTGGTAAATCGCAGTGTGGACACTGTTATCTTCGGCCAAAACGCGGATGTGCCCGCATTCTCCACCATATGTGGCACACGGGGTGGAATGTGTGTCCACGTGACCGTAGATGACAGAATAATGTCCACACCGCGATTTACCAGAAACAGTGATTCTCTCTTCCTTCTACTCCCCCCATGGGTCACACTCCCCTTCCTCTGTTTCCTGTCCCCTTTTAAACCCTGCCGCCCCATGCTCTGATTCACCCCGCCTAATTGCTTCAGCTGCCTCCCATCTATCGCTGATTGGGGCGGACGTCCATACCTGGGCCTCAGTGTCCATGCCGGGAACGGCACGTACCGCCCCTCTTTCACCTCCCTCCTCCTAAACTCCCTCCGTCTGCCACAGTACACATATCATATAATGAAATATTAAGTGTTTATAGACAAGGTTATACAGATTAAAGCATTTTTAATCATGGAAAAACTGGTTTAACTGAAAGTTTTGATGTGGTCTCAGTCTCTTAATTCTTTGTCACAAAGAACATCCTGACTCCCCCGAACATGATTAGCTATCTCACTGCTTTGACTCTGACTTGTGGAAGGAGTGGGACATAGGGAATCATCAATGGCTTGAACTTCTCGGTCAGTCTGAAAGTCTGAGAAAAACCCCAAACTGACAAACATCAACATGGTGAAATGAAATGGTATTTTAATGCAAATCAGCCATTGCAAGTTCAACTGATTCTCACTTAGATAGCTAGCTTAGCTAGCTAACCTACCTCGGCTTGCCCTGTCTGTATCCTGCCTCGGGGAAGGGATTGGGCTTTCTGCTTGCTTAACAAAAAACACTGATATTTTCCTCTGCATGCCTGTCACCTGGAGATATCAAAAGGAATTCAGTCTTTTGCTAACTATAACCTGTGATAGTGACAGCTATAAAACCCTCCAATGTCTAAAACAAGAAAACCCGTTTTTTCGGACAGTTCAATGCTGGAGTGCGGAATCAATTGTCACTCTCCAGGACTGTTTTGAAACCACAGACTGGCAGATGTTCTGTGTTGCAGGTGATGGGGACATTGATAAATACACAGACTCTGTCTCAGCCTACATCTCCAAGTGCATTGACGACGTGGTCATGTTAGGACTTTCCCCAAACAAAAGCCCTGGGTTAACCGCAAGGTTGGCGGTTTGAATCCAGCTAAATCTGTCGTAGTGTCCCTGAGCAAGACACCTAACCCCAAATTGCTCCCATTGAGCAGGCCGGCGCCTTGCATGGCTGCCTCCGCAAATGATATGTAAGTCGCTTTGGATAAAAGCGTCTGCTAAATGCTGTAATGTAATGTTAATGGTGATGTCTGTGCTAAACACAGAGCATGGTCCTCTGCCTATAGCTCTGGGGACCTGGAGGTCTTGAGGAAGTCCAGATATGACATACGGAAAGCCATCAGAGATGCCAAAAGAACCTAAAGGGACAAGTTGGAGTCTGACTACCACAGTTCCAACCCCAGATGCATGTGGTGTGGACTGCGCTCCATCACGGACTTCATGGGGGAAAATAGCAGTGATGCCCAGCCTGCCGCCTCTCTTCCAGATGAGCTCAACATCTTTTACGCATAGTTTGAGGCGAGCAACACCATCCCTACTGCAAGGCTAGCTGAGGACAAGGACGACTGCACTCTGTCCCATTCTACGGCTGACGTGAGGGGAGCTTTTAAAAGAGTAAGCCCTCGGAAGTCACCAGGGCCAGATGGCATTCCAGGCCATGTCCTCAGAGCGTGCGCCGACCAGCTAGCGAAGGTATTCACCTCCATATTCAACCTGTCCCTGATCGAGTCTGCAGTCCTCACCTGCTTGAAACAGACAACCATCGCCTATGTCCCCAAGAAACATCCCATCACCTGCCTGAATGTCTACCGCCCTGTAGCACTGACCTCCATCATCATGAAGTGCTTCGAGTGGCTAGTCAAAACCCACATCTGCTCCTCCCTTCCTGACACCTTTGACCCCCTCCATTTCACATTTCGTCCCAATAGATCTACGAATGACGCCATCGCCCTAACAGTGGACACTGCCCTCTCCCACCTGGATAAGGGTAACACATATGTGAGGATGCTATTTATAGATTACAGCTCAGCATTCAACACAATGGTGCCCACTAAGCTCATTCCCAAGCTCAGGAACCTGGGTCTAAACACCTCTACAACTGGATCCTGGACTTCCTGATGGGCAGACCCCAGGTGGTGAGAATGGGTAACCTCTCCTCCTCTGCACTGACCCTGAGCACCGGAGCCTCTCAGGGCTGCGTGCTCGGTCCCCTCCTGTATCTGTATGCCCTGTTCACGCATGACTGTGTGGCAACGCACAGCTCCAACACCATCCTTAAGTTTGCAGATGACACCACCATCCTGTGTCTCATCTCCAACAACGATGAGACCGCCTACAGGGAGGAGGTCAGCATCTTGACAACATGGTGCCAGAATAACAACCTCTCTCTCAACCTGCAAGACTAAGAAGATGATTGTGCATGCCCCCATTCATATCAATGGAGCTCAAGCGGAGAGAGTCTCCTGCTTCAAGATCCTCGGTGTGTTCATCAATGATGACCTCTCCTGGTCCAGACAATCGGACGCGGCAGTAAAAACTGCACAAAGGTGCCTATACTTCCTGAGGAGACTCAAGAAGTTTGGCATGTCTATCAAAACACTCACCAACTTCTACAGGTGCACCATTGAGAGCATTCTCACTGGCTGCATCACTGCCTGGTACGGAAGCTGCTCCGTTGCTGATCGCAATGCCCTCCAAAGGGTTGTGAAGACAGCGGAGTGCATCATTGCCACCTCCCCTCCGTGCAAGGCATCTACCACACACGATGCCTTAGGAAAGCACGGAAAATCATAGAAGACTACAGCCACCCAGGCTATGGACTGTTCTTGCTGCTGCTGTCTGTGAGACGTCACCGGAGCATCCAGGCACGGACTACCAGACTCACAAAGTTTTTTTCCCCCAGGCTATTATTACCTCGGATTCCTAGCCCCCTCTGACGAGGAATAAGCCATAGAGGGTCCCTAGGACCGCTGGCAAGATTCAGATCACAAACGGTTAGGGACCTGTGTGTGTGTAATATATCAAGGTGATTGTGGTAAGTGTGGACGCACACTAGAACTGAAAACATAGTTATGTATAAAACAATACTAGAGGAGTGGGGCAGCAGTCCCCAAGGAATGGTGGGGAATATTCTGTATACGGTAGGGGAGAAACTGAGAAAAACACTCACCCAACTAGACGATAGTCTAAAATAACTGGTATTATGGGCAAAAACCAGGCAAAAAAGACATAGCTTTGGGGGACCTGGGGATCTCCAATGTTAACCACTGCCAGTCAGCTACAAGGAATTGTTACAGCCAAGTTTAACATTTTAGCTCAATTGGAGGCTAGAAAGGAGAAAAAGGGGATACAATTATGGGGGTTGAAAACACAAATCCGAGAGGCCCGGAATGATGCCAGAAACACAGAGATCTATTGCGGTAA